>JAUTBS010402856.1:0-17254 GCA_032361285.1 Aequorea victoria | reverse complement strand
CTCAACCATAGTGAACTCTTACCAATACATGGCCTAGAGCTAAGGGGAGGTTTGGGGGTCAAATACCTAGGTTCTGTATTTTGTTTATGAGTTATATTTCATTTATATGACCTCTATGGAGGTTTAGGAGTAGATTCTTACCTAAACCCACTCAAGAACACTTCAATGGTGGATTTCACCTTTTCTCTTCCTCTCTTTCCTTCGATTCTTCAAAGGATGGTGTAGAGGCACTTCACCACTCTTAGCTCTAAGGTCCTCAAACCTTTGTTGGGTAGTTCCACTCACTTACTCTCAAAGTTTCTCACACAAGAAGAGGAAGAAACGCTAAGAAAGTTGGGAGGAAGAAGAAGGATTTTAGCTTTTCTAGAGAGAGAGAGGGTAAGCCCAAAATAGGAGAATCTCAGGAGGACAAGGGGCACGTCTGGGGTAGTAGCCCCTAAAATCCTCACAAAAGAATTTTGTCTTTTCCAAAAAATGGGTCTTCCCCCACTAAAGGTACTACACACACCACCCCCACTAAAATGAATTCTTTGTAGTTGGTCCCTCTCATTACTCAAATTCATGAATTGGTCCAATCTTAAATTATAAATTACTGTCCCCAACTCATTAATAATTAAATTCTCCTTAAGATTTCAATTATTAAAATACGAAATGTTAAAGCTTAAAACGTCTAGACGCACGTTTGAACGTAGCACTATACGTTATCATAAACGTCCAGACACAGGATGAATGTCCGGATCCAAGTTAAAAGCGTCCGAATGCTCGGCGACAGAGGGGGCGCGAATTAGGGTTTCTAACCTTTTTTTTGCCCCTATATAATTAAACCCCCAGCAGCAGCAGTTAATATACAGATATCATAATATCAGTCGATAGAGTGCTTTTATTTTGTATTCTCTTCTTCTCCTTCATTATCTTTGTTTCTATTCTTCTTGTTGTCAAAGAACATTGTAATCTCTGATCATCTTCTTGATCATATAGTGAAAGAGTGTGAGCCCGTAGACGTAGGCACAGTTTGCCGAACAACGTATATTGTGTGTCGTGTGTGTTTACTTGTGATTATTATTGTTCTTTCTTTGGTCCATTGTTTGATCAGTTCGGGTCCGTGGGCGGATTAAATCAACCGTTAGTCAATTCCCAACACATCAGTCTTAATGCATTATTTGGAAGGTAGTTGAGTTAGAGGACTATTTTGAATGGCATGGTATGTTAGACTTACATTGCATTCATTTGGTAAGAACAAAATACAAAATTGAGTAGTTCTGCCAAATTTCGCAAAAATTCAAAAGGAGTCGGGCTTGTTTGGGAAAGCCACATATCACCTTATGGACTGAACTGAGACGGTTATTGAAAAGAATGTATATGCCCTTTTCATATAGCAAGTCCATTTTATAACCAATGACTCAGGCAACAAACTTTTAGTATCCTAAATTATTTTGCACAATTCGAGTGTCTTAGTGAAATAGGGGACCTTAGTATTGAATGCCAGGTTATTGCTAAACAATCTCTCTTTGGCTTGAGAACAAAGACCAATTGGGGAAATTTTACCGACATACCGATTTTGCCGATGCCTATGAGGATGCTTTAGTGGTCGAACATTATCTCTCTAGAGAGGTTCTCATTATGTCTCAACTCATTCCAAAGCGCCTAGTGAGTTTAGTCCGTTGCTAGTGCACATTCTCTCAGTCCCATAAATGGCATGCGCCCTAAATATGAGGTTTCATTGGAAAAGATAATGTTGATTAGGTTAACTTAACAATGGTCTTGCATCTCCTTTCACTAGTATCACCTATGAGCATCATGATTATTGGAATGATGTTCATGTTGTGACTGCATGTTTTTCTCGTCTTAAAGTGACCAAGAATCTTGAACCTAAAGTTGAATCACTAGCTTTTATGGTACTTGATGGACAACCTGTGGATTTTGTAAACATACAAAATGTTGGTCTACTCCTAGAATCTGTTTCTTGTTCAGCATTGATTCTGTAGATGATAAGGTTACTCTTGAGCTCGTTATATCCTCCATTCCTGACATTTTTGCTCCTGCCCCTTTGTCTGATGCTAAGAGCTCTGTTGAGATCATTCCTGCTTGTTCATGTCATGAATTTGTTAATCATGTTTCTTTACTTGATTTGAATTTCACATCCCATTGCATCAGTATTTTTGCCACATTTACATGGTTCCAACACACCACGTCAGGTGGAGGGTGGAGCACTCCTACCCATAAAGGAGATGCATCAGCGGGACATCAACAAGTTTCTGCAGGAGGGTTATGAATTTGGACCAAGGTGGAGATTGTTGAAATTGGGCCAAATTTGGTCTCGGCAGAGTCCTGTCCAGACGGGATTGACCACCGCCCGGACGCCCTGGACAGTAGGTTCAAAAATTGATTCAGGTCAACAATGTCCGGAGTCCGGATGTGAACAGTAAAATGCTCGGTCATTTTACTATTTACGGACTCTCTGGACCATTGTGTCCGGACTTGAATAGTAAAACGTCTAGACGCGCCGCGGCAGATTAGTTTTTTAGGTCGCGTTTTTAGGTCAATTTTTTTTGGACCTATATATATATAAACCTTTTTAGGGTTAGAAAAACATTCTCATAAGCTATTTTCAGAGAGAGAAAGAAAGAGGGAGGCTAGAGTGGGAGTTGTAATCTGTATTGATACATAGTGGATTTTGATCTCCTCGCCCGTGGACGTTGGCATCTCGCCGAACCACGTACATCTTTGTGTGATTGTTCTTTAGTAGTTGTTCTTGATCTCTTTATTGTTTGTGTTTGGATCGAAGTTCTTGTTCGATTCTCAACAAGTAACATGTGAGGAAGAACCCATTTGAAGTAACAAATCGGAGGTAGAGTCCATATTAGACAAATACAGTAACAAAATATACTCATTATGCAACCTAAACACCAAAACAGACGCACCCAAAAAATGATCTCAACCCACCCAACACCCACACACGAAGATCTGACATTCTTCGATTCTATTTCCCTCTTTTTGTTAAGAGAAAGATTTGAGAACAACAAAAAAATATTAGAGAATCTGAGAATTAGAAAGAGAAGATGAAAGATAGCGATAAATAGATAAAACAAGAAAAATTAAATTACTTATTCTCTTTCTTTATTACCGCAAAGTACTATTTTTATAATGATTGTCACCGATATTTTATGTTTTCTTTTAATACCTACAACTACGAAAATCTTTCATTTTCTTATATTTATTTTCCTTTTAATGCCTGGATGGTTTTATGTCGCAATGAGATAGTTGATACTATTTTAACTTTCTAAGTATTTGGTATTAACATTAATCCAATCCTACTGTAGTTCTTTTGTAGTCTAGTATTTTAAAATGAATATATAACCCTTATACATGCTGATTTGTTAGTCTTAGAAATGCAAAAGAGTATAGTTTAGTTCATGTTTTCAAATGTTACCTTATGTTTCCATTTTTTACCATTTCTCTCATCTTTTCAAAATGTTTCCAACATATTTCAATTTATTATCCTACCGAAAGGATCTATTAAAACGGAATTTTGATCCTTGGGTGGTGTTTGGAGGAAAGAGTTTCATTCAGAGGTCTCTATTCAGGAGGTGGAGGTTCGGTGTGGTCTAAGTGGCCATTGGGGGTTGGTCGTCATGGGGGAGAGATTGCTTCCATATACTGCCATCATTATCTACTTAACTTTTACTTGCACTATGGCAGCCTAGCTTCACTACAATTACCTCCTGAAACCCATCACTATAGTTATTATATGAGACCTTTGCCAACCCGGCTGCGTAAATTTAGACCAATCCTTCTATAAATGGAGGGGTCTCTTGTCACACCCCATCTCGATAACACAAGAGACAAGGTGTGACCAAGGAGTAACAAACCGTGATAAACCATTATCCATACATTCACATAATAAAACATTAAACTAGAATAAATGTCAGAATCAACCTATTTACATAACACAATATATGCAGTACAACTGGGTTATATTATTGATATATACTTATGAAGTAGAGTGAAACACGATTATCACAGGGGTTATATTATAGACTCTGCGGACAAAGCAGTTGCTTACTAGTGTGTAAATGTGACTTTTTATTGAATAGTGTGATTTTCTTGGAACAAGCGAACTTAAGAGAATAATTATATTTATTGAAATGTTTACTTTTTTCTGTATTTGAACAATTAAAATTGCGAACAAGCGGACAAAGCGAACTATTTGTTGTATTCGAACAATGAAATTTATCTCTGTTCATAAAATTATATTATTATCTCTACCGCTATCGCCCCTTCGTCACCACTACCACATAAACAATAAATGCTTACTTTTTTCTGTATTCGAACAGTTAAAATTACCTCTGTTTTAAGGGTTGCCGAAAAGTCGCCGGAGGTTGTAGAGGTGTTGAGGTGGAGTGTTGGGTGTAGAAAGTAATAGGGTTATTTTGGTCTGATATGACCTAATGGACTTCAAGAGTTAAGATTTTCTTTGTTAGGCCAAATGTTCTACAATACCTTTATTATGGACCTTTGACTGAAAGTCCCATTATTTTTTATAATCGTGGATTTGTGTGTTGTATACAGGTGTAGTACTTGGTATTTATTGACAGTTGAGACATTTATTATCGACTGAGACATTGGTGTGGGTTGTCAGATGGTTCGATATTTGGGCTAGGTGTATGTATTACTTGTGTGATGTAATACTGCAAGGCTATAAATATTGTAACTGCGGGTGTGCTTTTAATGGTGGGTGTGGGTTTAGTGTTTTTAAAACAGTGTACTGTGTATATTGTGCTATGTAAACAGGTTGTTTTTTTACATTTATCCTAGTTCAATGTTCTATTATGTGAATGTATTATGGATTCGGGTTTATCACGGTTTGTTACTCCTTGGCACGCCTTGTGTCGTGGGTAATCGGGATGGGGCGTAACAATTTTGGCATCAGAGCTTAAGACTGTTAGATTCTAGACATGTGGGAGTCTAATTCTTGCAGTGGACCATAGGGAGTGCGTTGTTGAGTCAGTAAAATATTGTTCAAAGTATGTGTTCCTAGAGGTTCCAAGGAATGTCTAACATGCGTAACAATTATTATGTTGTGATTATACTTTTTTTTACTCGGAGTCACTTAGCATATATAGAATGTGGATCTTGGGAATAAGTGGGATTAAGTTGAGGAAGAGATTTTTGGTACTCTTGTTCTAACTGTAGATGGGTTCAGTATGATTGGAATGTGTTGGGTGATCCGAATATAAATCGATTAGACATTGCTGAGAGTATGTTAAGGTGGCATTGTTGTGAGCCCAAGTCTGAGTTGATTTTATTTGAATTATTAAAATCTGATTGGATAAGCGGAACAAGGTCAGAAAAAAGAAATCAATCTGGTGCGTCGCCGTTGAGTATATGTGATAATCAGTTCATCAAAGAGGATTGGGCAGTGTTATTGAGCTTCAGAGGTCAGATCTGATTAAGCCAGTATGAGTGTTTGATGAGGCAGTAATATTTTTGAATATGCTACTGCTACAGTGAAATTGGGAATTGCTAGGACACTGGAAAATTGATAATTGGAAAACCGGGAGGATCCTTGATAAAAGTGGAAGCTCTGAGGAGATTTCAAGTGATCATGGCTGTTCAAGAGTGGTAACAAGTATGATATTTATTTATTTTGCAAGCATTAATTCGTGCTAAGTGCATAGTTAGTTGTTGTCCAACCGGTTGGATATGTCATCATGTTAGTGTCATTATATCAACATGTCATGGTCATATTCTGCATGCATCATTTCATAATATGATAACTGCTGCAGTTCCTGGTTGATTAGGAAACATGGGAAACTACAAAAGTTGGAATTGAAAGAATCAGAGATAAGTTGGGTTTATGTTTGAAATGGTTGAGTTGGATTTTCATGTGCTACGAAGTGGTTAAACTAAAGAACTAAGCAGTTATAGTTGTTTGATTAGTGGGTTGCTATAGATATTCAGAGGTTTGCAACATGTGCATACTACTTCAGTTGAGATCAAGAATTTGGGTTTAGTTCTACGTGCAATATTCAAAAACGTTTTGAAAGCATTCCTACATTGTGTAAATGTATTTTTTTTTGTTTGTGTTTTTTTTTTCAACGTTAACTTAAACGGGCATGCTTTATAGATTACTCTCATCATGAACAATCATAAAAGTAAAAAAATCTGATCAAAAAAATGAAAAAAGTTCAGATAAGACGGGAAAAAGTCACTTAATAGCCTTTAAGTGGCTTTTTTTTTGTCTTTAGTGATTTTTTTTCAACGTTAACTCAAATGACCATACTTTTTAGATTTCTCTCATCACAAAGAACCGGAAAAATAAAAAAAATAGTGACTAAAAAAAAGAATTGAAAAAAAAGTCACTTTAACAAAAGCTAGCCCAAACACAAGCTTAGTAGAATTGGATAAAAAAAATGGGGATTGAACTTTTTGGAATTAGTAAGCTGAAATTTTCTTCTGTTGTGTGTATGCCATTATATATTTTAGTCTAATTCGTAAGGGGGATGGAAATGGTATGAATCAATATATTTTTTTACGGATTCATAATTTTTTTGAACAGTTGTTGAGATTGATCTTGGAATTGGCTACCAAGGACCATGATTTTGTGGATATGTCTTCTGTTAGATAAGGACACTATGAGTTTCAATGATATCCTTTTTGGATTAATTAATGCCAGCTGAGTTTGGAAATTCGATGATCAAAGTGTGAATATATGGATGCTGGTTTATAAAGGTTTGTTACTCCTCGGTTACACCTTGTCCCGTGAGTCATCGAGATGGGGTGTGACTTCTCTCTTCCTATACAGGGAAGAATCCTCTCCCAATTAGACATCTCAAAAACCTCACCGGAGCTGCTCTCTCTCTCTCTCCTGCTCCAGACCACCATATCTCTCACCAAGTATTTTTTTTTCCGGTAACCTTACTCTGCATCTGAGCAATTTTCAAGTGCGATTGAATTGCGTGGTTGAATGAGGAAATCTGTTTGAGTTTGGTTTCAAATCTGTCCGTCTGGTGATAGATACACATTGGCAATTGGTGACAACAGCAATGGGTTTTGTGAGGTGGGTGATTGGTGATGAGGAGCTTGCTGTAATGGTGAATGCATGATATAAACAGTAAAGGAGGAAGTGGCTTTGAATGGTTTAGTTGTGATTAGTTTGGATGTGTTTCGTTACAGGAATAGGAAGAAGATGAGAAGGACATCCGATTGTCATGCAAATGTAATTCCGTAGAGGGCTAAAACAGTAGAAGTATATTTGTCATCAACAACATTAACCAACACCTATGACATGAGAGGTCAGCGTAATTCCATAAACCACAGTGAGGTCCCTCTAATTGACAGAAACTTCAAACTGAGGTTAGTGTAATCACCGATGTTGCATCATACTACAACATTTTCCATTTTTTATCAGGCTTTTCTGACTTCATTATAATTGTTATATGTACCCACTACCAAACTTTTGACAGTTGCATAACTTAGCTGAACAACTTATTACGTTTTATATTCCCTTTGATGTTTCCTTGGGGGATTTGCCAACATTAATCCATAGAAATTGCAATCTTTTTCAAGCATGGTTTGTTAGGAATTGAGCACTGAAAGCTAGGGTTGGGTGGACACTTGACACCGAGCTCATAAAATCTCATTCAGAGCTAGCTTGGTTTTTCGTTGTGTTTTTTGTTTAGTTTTTTTCTATTTTTTAATGAACACACCCGTTTTTTCTCATTTATTACCTTTGTCATTTCCTTCAATGGTTTTAATTATTTCTACAGGCAAGCTAGAGATGTCATCAAAGCTATTAAAAAGCGCTTGGGTAGTAAAAATTCTAACACGCAGTTGTTTGCAGTTATGGTGAGTATAAAGTATGTTTTCGGTATTTCTGCATTTCTGAGAGTGCAAAACAAGGAATTACCATTCTCATATTTTGCTTTGGCTTAGCTTTACTTGGAGTTGGAGCCATTCTAAAATAAATATCAATGTCCAGATTCGGTCATGTCTTTTACAAATTATATATTCCATTTATTTATGCATAATATACATGTAAATACACACACAACATTCATAATTGTCAAATCGTGAACCGAATCGAGAATCGAAATTTTAGTTTTGTGAATCGTAAATCGTAACGATGCAGCCACATTTTAAAAAATACAATAAAAATATATTTTATCAATTGGATTATAAAAAAATGGTAATAAAATTAAAATCCTAGACTCAAGCCTATAGAAATCTTGTTATGATCACGAATTACCCCACCCCAAAAATCTTTTCCACAATAATTACATCTCAAATGCATTCTATTATTTTCTTGAACCCGGGTACAATGATCCCATGTATGATCAATACCTTTTTTGGTCACTTTTCCTCCCCTTTATCCACCATGTTCACTGTAGAGTAGAGATTAGAGATGATCTACTTAAAAATACAAAGTGTGCTTCGAGACAGTGAAGAAAATAAAAAGCAAGTCCAGTACCCACTTAAAAATAGTCACGGTAGTCTGTAGTGTAGAGCGAGACCCACTTAACAAATAAACAGTGTAGAGAGAGAGGACCAGGAGGCGAACAATGTGAGTCGCGACTGATTCGGCAACCAGAGAACAACAAAGCTTCAGTCGGTAATCAAAGATCAGCTTCAGCAAACCCCTTGACTGAATCGACGATCACGAACTGCAAAAAGCCTTACACTTCAGCAATCAAATGAGTGCACAGAACACCTGCGGCGAAAAGGTTCGAAAGTTTCTCACTTCGCCGAACAAAGGAACACATGTTTCTCACTTTCGATTTCGAAAGTGACTCTTCGTGTGATCGACAGAGACTTAGAAGCCCTTTTTGCCAAAAAAACTGGAAAAAATAAACAAAAAGGTCAAGAAATGGATTTCGGGCCCCAAAAACCTGACCCAATTTGGGTTGACCTGTCTTCTTCATCGTTGAACAATATCGAATAATTCTTCGATTCAGTTGTGATACACGATTCTATCTTTGATTCACATTCGATTCATGCTATTTGCAATTCATACCACAAGTCGTATCGAAACCTATGCGAATCGAACCGAATCGTGCGAACTGAATCGTGTGATTCGAATCGAGAATCATACGATTCCGACAACTATGCACAACATACATAGTTACATACATACATGCATACATACAAACACACATGCGTACGATATATATATATATATAATTGGTAATTTCATACAATATATATATGTTGTATAATTTATATGAAATATATATTTCTGCATTTTTGAGTCGAAACAAGGAATTGGGATTATCCTATTTTGCTTTGGCTTAGCTTTACTTGGAGTTGGAGCCATTCTACAGTAAATACCAATGTCCAGATTTGATCATATGTCTTCTACCAATTATATATTTTATGCATAGACATGTAAACATACATACATACATACATATGTAGATATATTTGTGGTCATGTGAAATTATTCTTGGCCTTCTTTTTGTACTTTTTACCTTTGATAATGTATTTGCAAGGCTTCTAGACAAGGTAAGCTTCTGAAGCAGCTGTAAAGGTCCAATGTGTTTTATTCAGCAGGTCTGGGATCACTGAGCAATGATCTGATTTTGCAGTTGTTGGAGATGTTGATGAATAATATTGGAGATCATGTTCATAGGCAGGTGATTGATACTGGGCTCCTCCCTGTCCTTGTGAAAATTGTGAAGAAAAAGGTATACAATTTTCTCCATGTGTAATTCCTAGCTGTTGGCTGAATTCCTGTTGTGAAAGACTAATCTTTCTGATCACCCCTTTACAGTTAGACTCACCCGTAAGAGAGAGAATATTTCTTCTTCTTGATGCCACACAGACATCCCTCGGTGGAGCATCCGCGAAGTTCCCTCAATATTATGCTGCATATTATGATCTAGTGGTAGGCACATAAAGGCAATGTGTTTATTCCACTATCTTCTCAAACCATTCTGATAATAAATAAATTATGCGCATTGGTTGGATTTATTGAGAAAAACTCCACTTTTTTGGTTGCAATGTTTAAAATAAGTTGGTCGTAAGAAACATTATTTGAAGGATGGGATCCCTTCACAAAGTGATATGAATGGTTATTATGGCTGGTAAGCCTGGTATACAAGAATCTAAATGGGCAAGAGTTGAGGAAAAAAAAATAAAAATTCACAAGTAGTCTAGTAGACGTTAAATGTACTGGAAAAATATAGAGATGTGTTTACTAGTTTGGAAGGAATTAAATCTGAATAATATAACCTTTGTTATAGTAAGAGAAGCGATGATATTAATAACTCATATTCAAAGAAGGTAAACCAATGTAGGTACTAATGAATTCCAACTAGGATTGGATTAACCAATTTATGATTTTGGGAACCACTGGAAGTCTAATCCAAGATATTCTTAAGACGATGAAATTTTCTGAGTTACGGATAGAGAAAATTATTCTAGTAATGGATCTAAAGAAGGAATAACGCTTGGGAGGCTGTCCAGTGACATAAAAATCTAACACTGTCTGAAACTGTGGATTTTCGGGTTTCAGATAGCCTTCTTCCAACTAATGGAGGAGAATAGTTAATATACAAGAATGACAATGTTACTCCAGAAGTAATGAACCCTGCAACGAAGGTTAATTATATTAGATGTGTACGAGGACAGTTGAGTTGCTTATCCAAAAAGGGCAGTTAAGTTGAACAAAAATGAGGAATCGAAGGACTATGTGGTGGGATACAGAAGGTAAAGGAACAATATCTAATGAAACTTGGTTGACTAGCCATTTCTAATGCAATCGAAAATAAAATATCATAAAATAAAGCAATAGAAAGATTATAAATCAAGGGAAGATCTGAAAGATATTAATGGGCATAAAAAAATTGTTCAAGGTAGTAAGGAATAATTCGCAGTATACCACAACGATTTCATGTTAGGTACAAAAAGTATAGGAGGTGGATAAATGCAAATTTGCTAATCCAAAAGAAAAGAAGTGGAGACCTAGTTATATTTCGTGTACCAACAGTGATGATTGCAGATTGTTGTTAAACATAAGGAAATTAAAAGGGGGGAAGAGATAGAAAAGGAAAAAAAGAAGCAGCTAAATTTGAGAACTTAGAAAGTGAAAAATGACTGTTGAAATGAATGAAGAGCTACTCATTGACTATTGGATTAGGTGCAGGAATGGTTACTCTATTAGATCTTATCTCAATTTTATTTTTTATTATTTATTATTTTATTTTTATTTTTATGGGACCATAAATGTGTATTTGAGCATGAGGTAATGGGCTTTCATAATTAAGAAGAAACCTTTTCAATGATGCCTGGAAATGGCTTGGTCTAGTAACCCCTGGCCTAGGTTTGGGCCATTCGACATTGAATAGACATTCTCAAGTTCGGGCATGACCATCCGAATGGTCTAACTACATATTCTTAGAATAGAAGAGACATGATATTGTTTGAGAATTAGTTAGAACTTCGAATATTCGCATTGGGGGTTGAAATGGCAGTCATATTCTCATTTGCGAGGCTAATGAAAGGTGTGCGGTCTGAAGAGAAGTTTTATATGGTCTTTATTGATTTTGTGAGGACACGTGGGTACTAGAAGTAAAATTTGGTATGTTTTTAGAGAAGAAAGAAGTCCCGAGGATATTTGATGCTATCAATGCTATAAGAGCCTTCTAATGGTATTGTATTTGTTAAAAAAAGAGCTTACAATGGAGGTGCGGCTATATTAAGGCCAAATGATAGAATGTCAAGTGAGTTTCTCATAACATAGTGGTCCTCTTCAAGCTCCTTTTTCAGAGATATAACTGCGGTTGTATTGACTAGATACATCCAAGATGATGTTAATTATTTTTCTTTTTGTTGGTGAGGTAGTTTTTAGTGATGAATCTGGAGTATAGATGGTAAGAAGGAGCTGTGTAATTAAGAGCTCTGAATACTTGTACAACTAAAAGTAAATTTATTTTAGCAAAAATATAAAATGATTTACTTTTTTCGAACAAAAGGAAGAAGATATCATATTAAAAAAATAGCAGTACAATAGTTGTTCATTCAGAACCGAAGCTCCCATTTGATAATTAAACAAAATGTGGTGCAAAAACAGTGGAGCTTCATGAAAAACTTTATTATAACTAGGGGTGGCGGCAGCATAGTTGGCTAACACATCCGCAGAAAAATTGCCTTCCTCAACAGAAATGTAGTTGAAGGATATCAAAGCTAGCCACTAGATGCAGGCTCTCCTGCTGCAGAAGTTGATGCAAATGGTTCCTTGTGTGACGCCAGCAAAATCCACAGAAGACCATCATAGTGTCAGTTTCAAGGATGAGCTTTTGTAGCGCATTTTTGCAGTTGTATGAGGCCTTCTCTAGCTGCCCAAAATTTCTGTCAGGGAGTTGTCGGCTGTGCCTATGTTTATGGCGAAGCAAAATAGGTACTTGCTTTTTTCATTGCAAAAAATACCTCAATTCCTGCTTGTTCAGTAGACCCATGAGTGGAGCTATCAATGCTTAATTTAATGCAGGTTGGAGGATGCTGCTGCCAGACAATGGAGAGACGACATTTGTTTTGATGGGAAGAAGAATGTAAAGGTGTTGGGGTGTGAGTTTGCTGTGCTTCATTGTAAAGGAAACTAAACTTTTGAGTTTGTTGAATAATGTGATAAGGTTTGGTGGGAGCATTATTGAGTAGTGTCGTTTTCGCGCTCACCAAATAAACCAAAGAGCTTTGAATTGTGTCTGTTGTATGAAGCTTTTTATCGAAGGATTATCAAAATATATTCGGTTTTTGTTGGGAAATTATTCTGAAAATGCTCTCTTATTGGAGACCAGGCAGGGCATTCAAAAAAGATGTGTTCTTGAGTCTCATTTGGACTTTGGAGGACTGCAGAAAACATAATGTGTGGGTCAAAACACCATATTTGAAAAATTAAAGACCTGGTGATGTCTAAATCCTTCAATCCAAGACCTCCTAAGTTAGAGAGGTTGCACCATTCCTTCCAGCTAATAATGGGAGGATGGTGGGAGGAGGAAGTGGAACTCCAGGAAATTCTGCAAGCGAAGTCGTTAAACTTTTCAAATGATGTGCTTTGGAAGCTGGAAGATTTGAAGGGCATAAATTGGGGTAAATTGCAGAGCGCGTTTGATTAGAGTAGCCCTTTCCAAGATATGAAACAAGTTTAGTGTACGCCGTTTGAAGTTTCTTCTGTGTTTGCTTGATACGATGATAATAAGCAGCTTTGTTTACTACTGTTTATGATAAGTGTAGGCATCCTATAGACTAGCATGGCGGACCTCCGCGGTAATGATAAATACCCTACTGCGGAGGTCCCATCTACAGGCATATATGGTCGCGGTAGCACCATGTCCATGTTTGCCCTTTCTTATGGGCCAATGGGTTAGCTCAGGGGTAGAGGTTAGGAAAGACCCGCCCTAGGCGCCACGGGTGTTAGAGTGCTTGTAGTTTGGGGGCTAGAAGTTCAAGATATTACCAAGCACCTTGCCGCGGCATGGTGCGAAAGGTCGGTTTAACTGGGACGAGGGGGACCACCAACGATGAGTTTCGGTGCATGCATGAAACTGAATAACCAACTCAAGTGCATGTGATTGCATAACAAACTCAACAGACTTTATTCTCTACTGATCTCATCCATGAGGTGCAAGCTACATGGCTTTAGCCCTATAAATAGAGCGAGTCTTGCTCGTTCAAAAGCAGGGGAAAACAACTGGAGCTCCATCTCAACTCCATCAACCCAAACTTGCACAGAAGCTCTGGTGGAACCCTTTTCTGCCTTCCTCTTCTAAAGTGGAACTGCTTGAACTTTCTTCTCTAATCCAACTCTACTTTTGTTTGGTGCCATACATATTGAAACTGAGATATTCCACTAAACTACTACAAACAATAAGCAATCCTAAGTAGAGGAAGGAGCTGCTTTCATTATTGGGTTGCGGTAAGATTTTTTTAATTTTATTTTCGGTACAAATGGTGACATTAGGAGAGAAGCATATGATTTTATCCCAGTTGATGCTTTGACTCGAAAAATGACTAAAGTTACCTAAAATATAAGATAAGTGATTTCAGTCATATGTATTTGTGGGTAAAAAAAAGTAGACAGACATGAGCAAAGCACAATGCTGGGATGTGGGGGTCATTCCTAGAGAGCTTAAAGGGAGTAATTCTCTTATGCATCGGATGAGAAGGAGAGGATAAATGAGGAAATCTAAGGAGAGCTAACCATCCAGAAGTAATAGAAGAAGAAACATGAATCAAGTGAGGCCAAACCTGATGGTGTCGGGAATGATGTGGTTGATTTTAAACTGCAGAGAACATGAATGGATCCTGTCACAGCTAGAGTGACCTCAACATGCATGATTCGAGAGGTGTTGGTAACTGTTATGGTAAATACAGACTGTATTGAATAATAAGTTAGTGTTAAACAAAGAATGGTTTATATCAGTCTAATTAAGAGTTACAAATGAAAAAAGGGCTATGAAGGGGAGTGTGCACAGGAAAGTTGGGGAAAGGGGTTGGGAGAGTGTACCTGACTACAAATAAAGGATAAAAGATTAGAAAGCAGAGTAAGTGGGGGAGGTTCATTTGGACAATAAACATAGACTTGGTTGGTTTCTTACTCATCCAATGATGAAGGGAATGTCTAGATGAGGGCATTGGCACTTCAAATGCATTAAAATGGTGGGTCTATGATCTATGGATGGTGGTGATTGCGTGTGACTATAGTGGAGAAGGAAGAAGAGACTAGAGAGAGCTGGCAATAAATAGTGGGATTTAGAGATTGAGGTGGACAATCATTTTCTTAGAGAAAGTTCAGGAGTGGAGAAATGAGTATAGAAACGAAAGTTATTTGCCTAGTTGAGTGTGCCCCTTTAGCAATTCTTAAGCCAACTACAGTTTTCTTAAATAGTATAAATGGAGCTCATGCCTCTAGTTGAGTGAACCCATCTAAGCGTATGTCGTCTTAGTCTTTTGAGGCGTGGGCTTGGATGATGAAAAGACTTAAGGGCTCTTGGAGTATCAGGACTTTGAAGATGAAGTGATGACCGTATTTTTTTTTTTGGTAATATTGGAAATATGATAGGGGTTGTTAGGGTGAAGGGCCAAAGAAGAGGGAAGTTAATTTGAGTCATTGAAGAGAGTTTTTTTTTTTTTTTATAGTTTATACCCATTTTTCTTATACAAACTCGACAATCTTGGTGCCTCTCTTTTGAACCTTACCTTAAACTTTGCCCCCTATAATCCTACCTACATTTCTCTTAAGTGTTTTTCCACATCAGTTAGTATGGATGCTTGGAAAACCAAATATTTGTGCTCTTGGTATTCATCAAAACGGCCAAAACGTTTTCGTTTCCAACGAGACCAACACAAAACGTTAGTGGAAATACAAAATTCCATTGTTTCAACCAAAACATACCAAACCACACCTACTAGGAATATCTAACGTGAGCTATTTGTATTTGTCACTTTTTGTTTGTCTTATATTGTGGTTGTTATTTTATCTAAACTCTGGGTTTTCTGTGCGGTCCATTGTTTAAGATTTCTTGCAGTATGGGTGCTGGAGAAACAATATATTCATGATAACCATGGGTAAAATTTGTACCTCTAGATGAATGGGGTGACAAAACAAGAATGATCTAATTTAAAATGAGTATGTTTGCAGTTGAGAGTTGCACCAATTGGAAACTAAATGTTAGAGAAACCATTAAGTTTTTTTGGTCTTCTCCTCCCAGGAACTTTTATTGTGTCAGTGAGGAAGAGTCATTTCGTCCACATTGAAGATGTTTCTAGGGGAAGGGAAAAAAACTGTCTTTAATGTTGGTTGTGGTTGTAAGAAAAACATGGTGGTGCATGGTTTAACTGAAATTATGGGGGTAGTTTGTGCTTTGTGAGAAAAAGAATACTGATTTACAAAGTTGGGAGAAACTTGGTTGTGTTCAATTTTTTTTGGTAACTTGGTTGGATTAATGGAAAAGTAATTATTCCTTACTGCTGTTTGTCTATTTGGAACAGAACAATACTATGGCTGCTAAAATAGTCTTAGAAAGCTTTGTTGTGGTTGAAATTACTTGATGGGGACTTATTGTGGCATTATCAAGCAAAAAATGGATAAAATTGTCTTGGTGCTTGTCTTTGGCTAGTCCATGTTAATTTGTCAAAGGAAAAAAGAATTGTAATAAATACAAAGAGCAGGTTGTCGAGAAAACACTTTTCATGTTGGGGAGTTTTATGTAGACAAGTCATATTTTGCCTTGTTTCTTGACATGGTGGGAAGGCGATCATGTGATCAATTGCAATCTTGTAATGTGCTTTGTAATTTGCATCACTATGGCTCTCGATGCTTGCCAAAAAACCGAAAAAGAACACTTTGGCTGTAGAGCATGATTGTATCAGTTATTGAAAAACAAGTTTATATATAACAAGTCTACTATTAACCTTTTCAAAGGCCATTTATTTGGCCATGCACAGGCCTTATGTCAATCAAATCAACTACACACTGACAAATCGATCTGTGAGCCATAATCTTTGCTTGTACTTTTTCTTTCTCATTTTACTTATTTCATTTTTTAGTTTGTTTGATAAAAAGATGATCTGTACTGTAGGAGTTAAATATGTTGCTCCAACAGTTTCTTCGAAAATCTCCACTAATTGTTATGTTAGGTATTGTTATATTTAATTGAAACATCTGCTTTATATGTGGACTGAATGTTATGGTCTATGAGTTATAATGTGCTTGATTTGAATGTTATAAATATTTGAATCATCGACCAAGAGTATCACATGATGATTCTTTGTTTTTTGTTGTATCTCTATTTTATGTATTTCTGATGATAATAGAAATTGATTCGTTTAATTTGAAGACTTTCATTGAGTATCCTGCTTGGGATGCTATACTGATATTTCAATTTTCAGAGTGCAGGGGTACAGTTTCCTCAGAGGCCTCATGTTATTCCATCAAATTATCCTACTTCAAATGAGAGTATAAGTGATTCACCTGGTGGGGAACCTTCTCCTTCTAGACATGAAAGGGCTCAAGGAGCAGAGCCTCAGGCTATTGCTGAATCTAGGTATCGTCTTCCCCCACAAGAACACATATTTGCTGTCATAGTTATCAGAATCTTACGATTCACGATTCGATTCTTGATTCATGTATAAATCGATACGAATCTATGAGTGAATCTATTTTGTAATAGAATCGTAATGAATCTTACGATTCACGATTCGATTCACGAGTCGATACACTATTTACGATTCATGTGATTTTTAAAACTATCAGATT
>JAUTBS010402845.1:0-10076 GCA_032361285.1 Aequorea victoria | reverse complement strand
AACAACTCAATGTTGTTATAATCAAAACCAAAAACATGGGCATGATTGAAAAGGCCAAAGGCTACAATCTTCCCTGGTATGATTGAAAAAGGCCTTTTAGGCTAACACATCTCATCATACCCTTCTCGAACTCGAATTCCATTAACATATAAGGAATCTTTCATAATTTTTTTTCTTTACATAACACAAATTACATCACAAAAAGGCTCTCCAGGCACTAAAAGATACTTCAATTTACAACTTAGAATAAAATACCAGCTGAAATATATCTCTATGGGCTCTAACCTAAACCTATACTTGCAGTGGATCAGACCGCACATATCTTTCGCATGTACCTGTTACAAAGATCTGTGTGGGGGTGAGTTACAAAACTTACATGCTCACCAATCACTAGCAATGGTATTATAAATTGCGCAATGAAAGATACAATAGTTAATCACTTTTGAAAATAGGATATCATTTCACAAGATAACTTTTACCTCAAAAGGATGTTAAGTTCTCAAAATTCTATCGATTCTGATATTCCGTTTTACTTCATCTTCATTTTGTCATTTCTTTTAGTAGAAAATAGTATATATAATAAAGTTTCCCAAAACTCATCTTTGCTGAAGTTATAGATGTCTCATCATAGTTCGACCATTATCTCAACTGTTATCTCTTAGAAAAGAGTTGTTCATCATTTCACCGTTCATTATCTTTTAAAATAGAATTTTTTATCATAATATTATCATTCACCTCCTAGTTGATAAATTCTTTCTTCATAATATCATCATCTCTCAGTGGAGAAATTTCCAACAATCACCTCATAGTGGAGAATTTTCAATATCATTTTCGTTTATTCACTTAGTAGTGATAAGTGTATCTTTTTATTCCACACATTCACTTAGTAGTTGGAACATATTTAACCATTTATTAATCATCTTTTCTGTGACATCTCAGTTTGAACAACATGATCATTAAACACTAAACCTAGAATAAATGTGTTAAGTTTTGAGGAACGATATTCGAACTCTATGATCAAAGGGATAAATGTATGAAATATAAAATAAGATAAATCTAGAAAAGTGAAATAGATAAAAAGAGTCCAGATAATTTAGAACTAGAAAAATTTTAATAGTTCAAATTGAAAAGTCTTACGAAAAACTGAAAATGCGTAGAAAAACCGAAACGGGCCTATGTAAGGCTAAGAACTCCTAAAGCCCGAAATAAGTAACACTTTGGGTAGAGAATGAGGTTAATCTCAACTATAAGGGCCCAATAAAATTATGAATCAAATAACCCAATTAAGAGTTTAAAAAAAATTATGAAAGGTCTAAATGAGTCCCAAAGTTAGGAGAGGCCCAATAGAAAAAATAATTAAGACTATAGGCCAAAAGAGTCTTTAAGCCCAAAATATAAATAAAATAGGCACACATCTTTTATATTAAGCCCAAAGAATAAGAGTAAAACCCAAATTAAATATTAGGCCCAAAATGATTTTTTTTAGAAAAAGGCCCATATCTTCTTCCAATTAATAATATATAAATATATGGAAATTTGGTGGAAATGGTGAGAGATCTGAGTCATGGGACATTTAAATCTCTCAAAAATAAAAAAAAATAAAAAAAGGAAAAGACATGAAAATATGAACATGAACTTTGCTTATGAAAATGGTTTTCCCAACCTCATAAGTCTCAAATTCTTTCATATAAGTACACACCTATTCATGGAAGACCCTCATGTGAGGAGAGAGACTTGATGTGACTAAATAAAATAAAAATAAATAAAAAAGTCTCTCATGTACCCTTAATTTTGAGAAATGTGTTTCCCAATTAAATCAAACATGACCTTAAGTCCGTGAGAATTAATTTAATGGATCTAAAAACAGTGTTAGTTATCTTGGAGTCTAAGACTTGGCTAGAATTCAACCAAACTAGAACAACTAAGTAGCTAACTTGGAATTTAGATAGAACTAAATGAAAGGTAATTTAGTCTTTTTAGCCTAAATCCATGTTTATAAATAGAGACATGTTTCTTCCAAGAAATCATTTTAGTCTTCCCCTCTTTCTCTCTCTTTCATTTCAGTGGAAGAATAAGAAGAAGAAGAGAAGGAGAAGAAAGAAAGAAAAAAAGAAGGAAGAAGAAAAGAAAAAAAGAAGAAAAGGAAGAATGAAAGGGGGAAATACCAAAACCTAAGTCCTATCCTTTTGGAGTAAAGAAGATAACCAACTAAAATATCTTTAGAACCCTCCATTTCTTACTTAATACCATCTTCTTAAACTCATCCCGCTCTAAGCTAAAAGAAGATACGATCGTGAAAGGACAAACATGGAGTAACCCTAGTTCTAAGAAAGATGATCAATCTTGAGTTGTGAACAAAATGAAGTTGAATGATGAGACCTGTGAAGAACTCAAGATAAATGATTAAAATGATATATAAAATGATAATAATAAGATTTAGAGTCATGCTTCCATGAGCAATGGAGAAGGGAGATGATGGAAGTAGGAGATCCCTTTAAAAAATGACAAAACAGTGACTATAATGTCCACCACATGAATTTTTGTGCTACACAAACAGTGCCTAAACAAAAAATTATTTTAAAAAGTGCTATTTTAGCATGTCATTAACATACGTGATTCTTGGTTGGACCCAAAAATATATTTTAGAACCCCTATGTCATTTTTGAACATTGTCTCGGAATCACAGAAAAACAATCCACTTTGAGGAGTTTTAGTAAATTTCATAAAACTCCCTTAAAGATGAGCTTATATAAATTTATATTGGTCTAGTTTTACCGAAAATTGATAAACCTCATTTCCATCAAATTTTTTTTGAGAAAATAGGATTCTTCCAAACAATGTCATTTTTCGACAGATTGTGCCCTATGAATTTTGAGATCCCTTTCTGTTGAGATCTGGCTCTCGAGTTATTCTTGGCAACTGTATCTAACATCCTAGTCTAGTCTCTTTAATATTTAGAGAATTTTTAGAGATGGTGTAATATTTTAAAATGAATTTCAAAAGGGTGGGACATAATCTGGAAATGATGAAAAATAGGATTTAAGAGGGCTTTATACAAATCTAAGTACCTAAACACAAATTAGGGATCTTGGGGACCATGGGGGTACTAAGAGTGATTAAAAATAATATATTTAAGAAGAAAAATATCTCACTTTCATACCTCCACAAGTATGCATGTGTCACTTTAGTTTACGAAATAAAGTTCATATCCTATTTATGTGTTAGGAACCGGAGTTCTGTAGTGACACAAGGAGGAGGTCTTGTGTTGAGGTGGGTTTTCTTTATCACTAGGTTTGTATAATGAATGTGTAAATGGTTAAATTCAGTATATTTTTTATGCTATACGCTTTTATGAAAATGATGGTGTTTTGCGAAAGAAAACTATGATTGTGAACTCGTATTTTATGAAATAATTTATGGGCATGTGTTGGAACTTAAATAAAATGTGGATGTTTTATGAAAGAACATAATATATTGGTTATGATAACCTTGATATTACATGGTTTGTGTCATGTGGTGGGTGTATCGCATATCTGACCCTGTATGAATATACGGTACGGTATATATAAGGAATATATCACACAACTGACCACATGTGGATATATGTCCTAGTATTATGATATACATCAAGCTCTACCACTGAGCATTGCGGAGGTGACCTAGAGAATGATCTTTAGCCCTGTCCACTGAGTAGGCAGAACATTCACAGTAACAGTACTGAAACAACACCTGATTGGAAGGTTAATACAACCCTTGACTATATGAAATGGTTTGATGGATGAAAATAATGAAATCATGGTATATCTCTTTTAAAGATAAGTGATGGTTGGAAAAACACTCTTTAATGAGGTGATTTGTTAAAAGTTGGAAGCATGAATTTTTTTATGGCAAATGTTATGTTTTACGAAATTTCTTCCCATTTTCAGAGTGATGGACTATTTTATTTTTCATTGTGCCATTTATAATCCTATTGCTAGTGATTAGTGAGCACGTGAATTTATAGTTCACCCCACCCAGATTGATATTTTGACAGGTTTTGGCATCAAAGCTGAGTCCGGTTTGGTCCATTGTGGTCATAGGCTAAAGGGCAGGTTGTGGGAAAGTTAGGGTCTAAAACCCTTTTTGTTTTCCATCTTTAGCATATAATTAATATGATGATGTTTATGAGGCTGTTAATTCCACATGTTTAAAATATCGGTATAATGGATGGGCCCTTGAATGAAACCATTTATAGACTTAATGAAGTAATGTGATGCTTCGGTTGTGTGCCCTTCCTCAGGTTTCGCACCCGATGCTCGGAACGGGGCTTAATATTTTCTCATGGAGCCTTAGGTTGTACTAACCTCTTAACTAGGAGTTGTTGTAGAACTGTTACCGTAAATGTCCCACCTACTCAGTAGAAAAGGCTAAGAATCATTCTCTAGGCCACCTCTACAATGCTTAGTGGTAGAGGTAGGACATATATACACATAAGGTTAGTTGTGCGATATATTCATTTCCTTATATCGTGGTTTATATCCATATAATAATACATCATAATACTCCGTGGCGTATATTCATACAGGGTCAGATATGCGATATACCCACCACATGATATTTTTATGTAATATCAAGGCTATCATGATACACATATTGTATCCATTAATCATTCATCCAAATATTTATTTAAGTTTTTCAACACAATATTCATAGATCTTTTCGTTAAACTTTCATAACTTTCACAAGTTAGTTTCTATTTTTGTTTCAATTAACTCATCTTTCATATTTACTCAACACGTCTTATAAGTAACTCATATTATCATAACTCTCATGTTCTACTATATTCTCAAAGATCATTTCATAAAATATAGACTATTTCATAAGACATGAGTTCACAAGATAGTTTTCTTTCATAAGAAAAAATTATCATTTTACTTTTATAAAAATGTATAGCATAAAACATCATGACTTTAACCATTTACATAAATATAATACTAAGCTAGTGATAAAGAAAAGGCACCTCGAATGAGCTGAACTCGAGCGATGTCTTCCGGTTCACTCCGGATTTTCGGTTCCCACACAACCTACCATATGAACGTGATTGGACCTTAACTTCGCAACTCAAAGTAACTCATGCATGCTTGTGGGGATATGCATGTGAGGTCATTCTCTTCTCAAATACCTCATATTTAATCACTCTTGGTACCCTCATGGTCTTCAAGATCCCTAACTTAGGTTTAGGTACTTAGATTTGCATAAAGCTCTCTTGAATCATATTTTTAGCATTTCTAGATTTTGTTCCACCTATTTAAAACTTATTTTAAAATATTAAACCTTCTCTAAAATTTCTAAAAAATTACAGAAGCTATACTAGAACATTACCTATATTGTTAATGAAGATCCCGAGAGGCATATCTCAACATAAAGGGTTCTAAGAACTCATGGGGCACAATCTGTCCAAAAAACGACACTGTTTGAGATAATCTTATTTTCTCAAAATCCGTCCGATGAAAAATGAGGTGTATTGATTTTGGGTAAAACTAAACCCATATACCTTTCTTTTCATATATGGATCATCTATAGGAAATTTTTCTGGAATGTACTAAAATTTTTCAAATTGGACTATTTTTTTGTCTTCCAAACGCAGAATGTTCCAAAATAGCATACGAGTTCTAAAATATATTTTTAGGTCTAACAAAAAATCACACACATTCATGACATGCTAAATTAACTCTGATCCAAACAGGTTTTCATTTAGGCTCTGTTTGGATGGCACGAAAAGTCCTAGATGGGGTATTAATCCACTATTCTTCACTTTTTTCATGAGGTTCCTTACTTCCATCTTTTTTCTTCTCTCTTACCCATGCAAAAATTATTTTTAACCTCTTAAAATCACTTTATATGTTATTTTAGTCATTTTTCGTCAAAAGATCTCATCATTCATGTCATTTTCTTTCGCCTTCCTTTTTTTTCTTTTATCTTTATTTTTCTGAAATAGTCAAATCATACTTCTCTCGTCTTATTAGGGAAATATTTATGCAAATGTATATATGTGAAAATTGAAGACTTATTTTAGGAAGAAACTCAAAATTATAAATTACCTCACGGGTCCTGCCTTCTTCTTTTTTTCTTTCTCATTTTATTTTTTTTAAATAAAATAAATTAAACATGTCACATCATATCCCCTATCTTCACATTAGTCTTCATATACTATTCATGGAAGGCTTGATGGGTTGGAAAACCATTTCTTCAAGCACAACTCATACTTTCCCATCTTTTCATATTCTCTCATTTCTTTTTCTTTTTTTACAAAATTGTCACATCACTCCTTCCTCATGGGAGGAGTCGGCCACCATGGAATAAATATATATATATATATTTATTTTACAATTTTATGAGAATTAGAAATGGGTTTGGACCTTATTTAATTCTTTGGGCCAAATTTTCATCTTTTGGGCCCAACTTTGTTTTGAGCCTTCATTATGTTTGGCCCAGAACCTTAATTTATTTTCATATTAAGCTTCTCTTAAATTTGGGCCTCATTTAGGCCTTCCATGGATTACCTTTCTTGAGTTTTTAATTAAGTTCTTTGATTCATGAATTTATTGGGCTCTTATAGTTGGGCTTATCCTCATTCTCTATCCAAATTCTTATTTAAATTTTTGGGTTTCAGGAGTTCTTAGGCTTTACCTTGGCCCGTTTCAATTTTTTGTGCATTTTTCGTCTTTCAAAAGACTTTCCAACTTAATTTCTAATTTTTTGTTCTAAGTCTTTTAGATAATTTCATATTATTCTCTCCTTAGCTTTATCTCCTTTTATATCAATTATTTCTTTGTCAAATCTTAGAGCTTTCGTTTCACGCTTTAGTGTTCAATAATTGTATTTGAAAAAGTGAGGCATCACATTATCCCCCACTTAAATTTTTTTTGTCCCAAAATCTTAACCGCCGAGTGTACGGAAGGTGCGGATGCTTCTTCTGCGCATCTTCCTCTATCTCCCATGTAACTTCCTTCTCTTGGTGGTTCTACCACACACTTTAATCTATGAATTAGCTAGGAGGTCACGACACTTACGCTTAACTGGGTAACTAATCCAGAATAGGATAATCATTGGCAGAGACACTAATAAGCCGAGAATAGACTCTCATTCAACATACTTATATTCAGGGTAGTTGTCACCAACCATTTGGCTCAACTCCCACTATTCATCCATATCTTAATTACTATTGAATTCTACCACACGAAAAGTGACGGACTAAACTAACATGAGTGCATAACTTGTCACTCTTAGTCCTCAAACACATGTTGTGTTAGGTTACACTTAATATATTCGTGTTTACTACAACGTCCAACGTAAGGCTCTAAGTTCACCGCAAGGTGGACACAAAGGTCAACACCGAGCCTATTTAAAAATATAGCAGTCAAACAAATAATTATGAATATTTATTTATATATTATTATTATTTTTTATTTTTTTAATCTAGAAGTGCTCATGACGCCTGGACGTCACCCCAACGTAGTAGTACCAATCACCCCAACAAAAAACTTTTATGTACACTTATTTCCCCTCTTGTCCTTTTCCATTGACGACCGAAGATGTCATTTTTCCTAATCTCTTTTTTATATTTTCAACCACTCCTTGAGAATTTCCAATGCAAACTTAACCTTACCCACGGATCAGGAGTTCATCCAAAAGTGCTAATCAATGGCGAATGACTACGATTATTTATGTTAGCCTAAAAGCTCTCAATCAAGCTTGTTTTTAGTTTTGATCATAACAACAATTTGATTTGTTTGTTAATGTCTTAGTTATGGTTGAGATCATTTTTCAGGTTAACTATCTTATTGAAGCTCAAAATCACACAAAAAGTCAAGAAGAAAAGGCTAAGGAACAAATTATATGATGTGTCAAATCTTGGCTTTGAAGACCAAGGAAGAAGTGTCGACACCCCTCTCAATAGGGTCGACACCTTCATGTGAAGGAAGCACAGGTTTTGGAAAGAAAAGAAGGAGAAGTGTCGACACCCTCTCAATAGTGTCGACACCTTGATGAAGAAGAACAGAAGTGTCGACACCTTGCCCCATAAGTGTCGACACCTTGAAGCTGCAAGCACCATCTCTCCTCTCTGCAACTGAAGTGTCGACACCCTCACCTAAAGTGTCGACACCTTGCCTCGACTCAACAGAAGTGTCGACACCCTCCAAGAAGTGTCGACACCTTGCTTCACCAAAGAGGTCGACACCAAGCCAAAGTGTCGACACCTTGCTCTATAGTGTCGACACCTTAAAGCAGAGGCTACTCTCTCTCCTCTCTGCAATTCCAAGTGTCGACCCCATCCATGACAAGTGTCGACACCCTCATAAGGAACACTCAAAGTGTCGACACCCCTCTCACCAAGTGTCGACACCTCCAGTCGAAATTCAAATTCCTGGGTTTTCCAACGGTTGTTTCAGAGCATTTAATGCCCTCCAACGTTCAAATTTTCATAGGCTATAAAAACATTGAAGATTGAAGAAAGCAAGATAGAAAAATACCAACTAATCTTTCACCTACCAACTGAGCTTCAACTCTGAGACTCTTCTTGTTCATTCAAGTGTATTTAGTGCTCACTGTACTCTGATTCATCATCTCTCTCTCTTTCTCTAAGCATTGATTGTACATTCTATTACAGAGTGAGTTAAGAGTGACATTTATTGTAAATCTTCTCTAGAAGAAGAACATCATCTCTCACTTCTTTAAAAGGGTTACGTTTCACCCTCAACAAGGATCCCGAAGTGTAAAGGTTACGATTCACCTGTGAAGAATCCGTATAGTGGATTTTGAACACCCAAGGCATTGGGGAGTGGACGTAGGTCTAAAGGACCGAACCACTATAAATCTTTGTAGAGTATTCTTTCTCTCTTACTCTTACAACCATCATCTCTTGTTTTTTATCTTGCATATAGGTCTAGTTTGTTTATCTTTGAATAGTTTTTAAAAAGAAGTTTTATTTGCCAATCAACCCATTCACCCCCCCTTTGGGTTGATACTTGGGACAACACAAACAGTTCTGAAGCTTCTTTCCTCAAATACAACACGTCCCTGGGAGGCCTTCTGTGCGGTCTTCGAGTCTTTTGAGCCCTTCCAATGCAAGGGATTCTAAATTAGGTGGCCTTAGTTTTGAGTTTTGGGAATTGCTTATGCTTTTAATTTATATTTTTGGCAGCGGTTCTGCTTATATAGAGTTGGGAGATATTTTGATAGAATTTTGCCTTAGGTTCGGGATTCGTGTCGACAGAGCTTTGGCTTGCCTAGAGTGGGGACCTTGAAATAAGATGGGAGGGGGTATCTATTTATAGATTTTTAGCGAGGAGGTGACTTGGAGCCGAAATCTCCTATCAAGGTGGCGTGCGCCAGGTGAAAGTGGTGCGCGCCAGGGGCAAATGTGGCTTGAGGCTCTGACATGGCTTGGATAGTGGCATGGAAAGTTGTGGCGTTGCGCTAGGTTGGAAGGAAGTGACTTAGTTTTTGAAATAGCGTGTGGTTCTTTGGAGGGAAGTGGCGTGCGCCACTTAGAGTTGGTGCAGCGCTAGGTTGGGCTGCACCAAAGGGTGTTTTTGGTATTTTGAGTATTTTAAGGTGTCTAGGGGTATTTTGGGGTGTTCATTGGGGTGCTCCTTAGGCTCTTGGACTCGCACGGAGGCTCTTTCGACGCGGCTGATGTATGCATTCATCATCAGAATGCTTGCAGAATCGGCCTATGTTTAGTTTAGTCAAAATTAGAGTGTCTACAGTTGTCCCTCCTTGACAAAACTCTCGCCACATCGCGTGGGTGAGTGAATGTCAAAGAACCATAGACAGTCCCTTTTAATTAAATCGTTCATCAGGTAAATAAAAAATAAAACAAAAGAAAAAGAAAAGCAATCCTTTTAAGGTCATGAGTGGACCGCGTGCATCAGTTTATAGTCAAGCCGGACTTCGTGCATCAGTTTATAGTCATGTTGGAATGTGTGTGTTGGTCCGTATAGAGACAACCTAGAGGGGGGGGTGAATAGGTTGATTGGCAACTATTTAACTTAATGGCCTCTTTTTAAATTTCTTCTTATTAATTTCTTCCT
>JAUTBS010402834.1:0-10077 GCA_032361285.1 Aequorea victoria | reverse complement strand
GAGAAACCTCACTACTGCTCAAACAGCATAAATCCCACATGAGTCTCTTTGGACTCGCCGACGATGAAGGAATCAAAACCTCCTCTCAAGGGAAAGAGATGCAGAATAGTTTCGAACTCTTCGATGGTTAGACAGAGCTCCTCATCTCCAAGCCTGAAAGTATGAGCCACCGGATCCCACAACTGAGTGGATGCCTTCAAAAAATTCCAATCTATCCTCACGAACCTCAGATGGAAAAATGCCTTCAAACCAAAATTTATAAAATTAGTTTGCTCGATACTGGTAAACTAGTCAGTCCAGCAAGATAGAGAGTTGTGGATGAAAGAAGCCATGTTACAGAATCAATGATGGTTGTTTAAAAGAAGGTTGTACCTCTTTTATAGAAAATCTAGGAAATCAGAACCTGGCTTCGAATTTGACCATCACATGGTGTCGCGCCACCTCAACATGGCGCCTGACACCTCGGCATGGCACCACACCATATCACCTGCCGTGCGCCATGTCATTCTATTATGGCGTCGTGCCACCTCTGTTGTATAAAAAACAGTTTTGTTCTCCCCTACTTTATATCCATGCATATCACCACTGGCACTTAATATCTACGGGCGTTAGCATGACCGCTTATATCTATACCCTGCTATCTCCTAGTATTCATGAATATATATTCGTACAAAAAAAATATATATAATAATAATAAAAATAATAATACAACAAAATCTCAAAAAAGAGCAAGTGCAACACAAAAAATAAAAAACCTCCTGTATATATGTAATCCTTGTACATAACCTCATCTTGTAAATAACATATCCTGTATATAATCCTTGTAAATAAGTAATCTTATATATTTCTTTATACATAAGAAAAACATAAATCCTTGTAAATAAATAATCTTATATATTTCTTTATACATAAAAAAAATCATTGTAAATAAATTCTTTACCCCTGTAGATAATACATGGTATATAACCATATCTTGTACATATCCTGTACACCTGTAAATAGCACCCGGTAAATAGGATATTGTACATATCATGTACATATGTAAATAACCCGCGTGTGAACTCTTGTACATATATAATCTCTGTATACAGTGAACCTATGTAGATATAACAATCCATATAAATAAAATGCAATCCACCCCTGTATATAAATAAAACAATATCCATACACAAGAAAGAAATAGAAAAGAAACTAAAAAGAGAATGATAAATATAAAATAATCCAACTAGGCACGAAGGCTTATCCTAAAGAAAAGTGTATCTCGGGCGTACATCCAGTGAATAAAAAAAGAAAGGACATCCTAATTACGTCGGCAACGAGTGCGACGCGAAGGCTCCGGGAGGGAGGATGCAGAGGTAGTGGCATTCTCCGAGTTGAAGTCCTCGTCGCTAACGGCCAGACGTGTCCGAGCTCCAGTCCGCAGGGCAGACCACTGAGAAGCAACTAGAGGGGCGACATGAGAGGATGAGGATGTCCCATAAACAGAGGTATGACTGACAGAAAGAGGCTACAAGAAAGAAAAAGAAAGGAGAAAGAATAAGTACAGTCGGAAAATATACATGTGTATAAATAAAGAAGCGAAAAAGGAAAAGTGGGCCTACGAGCAAATAAATGAGAGCAAGAACACTCACCGGACGCGGATGAAGCTGAGTGAGTAGGGAGATGGGATGCACGTGTGCCTCCACAAGCATGTGGGTCTACTGCCTCACTAGGATCATTAGGCCCGAGAAAGTATTGAGGAGACTCTCCATGTAAACGCGAGGGACCTGGAGGACCTGAAATAGAAATAAAGAACTAAGAAAAGATAATGTTAGACCGATTGACATATTTGGTTAAAAGAAAGGAGAGATGCCAAATAAAGAAAGAAAAAATAGGAAGTATCTGCTCTTGCCCACCATCAAGATGCATCTCTGGTACCTCAGGGGTGGGAATAGGAATGCTACACGGAAACCCATAAGGAAGGGTAAGCACCTCCAGAGGTACTGGAGGCAAGGAAGAAGAAGCCTCACCCGGAGTAGGAACCCGAACTCCAACAGCAGGAGCATCGCAAGAAGTCGTGGCACCACCAGCAGCAGCGCGAGAAGGATGGCCACCCGCCCCCGGAGGAACCTGAGACGTCGAGGGCTATCCAGCCTGCACCTCTGCAAGCTGGATGCTCATAGGACGCATCAGGAAGTCTCATGCAAAGGCAGAGTAATCCCCCTAGGCTAGGAAATCACCATCTGCGAAGCCGTATAAAGCCTCGTTGACATCCTCAGGTGACATGGCCTGCATCGACCTTATACTGAAATGAGGTGGCTGACAGACCCAAAAATGGTCGAGCCCTAGTGAATGTTGGACTACCCGCTTGACCAAGAACCACTCCCGGCTAAATGGACCCTCCAGCAGGATCCTCCTCTGTTGAGCTTGGCGGCTCCTCATCAAGTCCTCACCAGCCCGAGCCTCCATGCCCTCCCACACCCGCCAATTCACTTGAAAAACAAACCCAGCACAGGTTGCACACAAGAGGAATCACAGAAATAAAATTGAACATTCATAAAATGAACAAATAGAACATACTTGTGCGCGGGATAGGCGGTCCAGACAGATGTGATAGGTGTTCAGATCCTTCCCGGCCTCCCTCCTCCCTCGTGTGTCCCAACCCCACCGGGCTGCCTGTAGGATAATATGGGGATCTAAGTAAGTGTTCTCTGGGCGTGATAAACCAATGAACTCATAAGCTCACAGCTGAAAATGAATAATACAAAAAAGAAGAAACGTAGAAAAGATGACAAAAACAAATAAGCAGAATAAGTGTTACGCCAAATTGTTAAGTGATAAGGTACAAACTAAATTGAAAGGACAAATGGTGTGATAAAAGTCATACATCGAAGATCTACCAGTACCCGACCACAGACATCTCCTTGACCCGACACACGTACCGGAGGCCAGTATATAAGGTGGTCAGCGCTGCTCCTCCCTAGTCAAAGGACGACACCCGAAAAAGGTCATGCAGGGCTCCCACAAAATGAAATTGAACGGTGATGTTCCTATTCATAAACAGGCAAGCACCGAACAGGTAGAGTAAGAATACACGAGTGACCCACTCGAAGTGGCGGGGCTCAGTGCACTCGAACCCTAGATATCTCTCCACGAGCCAGGCGTATCGAATGCGTCCCCGATCAGTGTGAGGCAGGACCTCACTCAGCCAGTAGATGAGTGCCTCCCGGGCACAAGCCAAGAGTAGAATCGAACGGGACCGGCTCACCTCCCACCCTGATCCCTGTGATCATAGCAAAATCAAGCGGGGTCACGGTCGCCTTGAACGACAAGAAATGGAAGGTATTGGTGGTGTCTAACCATCTCTCTGCTAGCACCGTCTTGAGTACTCGGTCATTATGAGTACTCGTGAGGAGGGGAACGAATCGGCTAAACCCGAATCCATCAACAAGAATCCAGCTCCCCAAAGGAAGAACCGTGTACCACTCCAAGATCCAGGAAGAGCCTCCGAACCCGCGTAGATACTCGCATGCCTAAAAAAAAGAAGAAAAATACAAAAAACAAATCGTCAGATAATGTAAACTAAAGAAAGAAAAGCTAAAAAAAGAGTGCATAATCTGACTAAGAAAATAAAATTCATCATGTTAAGTAGTAGGAAGTGCAGCTTAATTTGATAACCAAAAAGAAAATCTAATAAACCTAAAAAAATGTGTAAACGTTTATCTAGTGACTTAAAATTAGAAAAAACCCCTCTTACGAAGTCTTGAAAAGCAACTTAAGTCGAACCAAAAGTAAAAATCCAATAAACCTAAAAAAATGTGTAGACATTTACCAAGTGACCTAAAATTGGAAAAATCCCCTCTTAGGAAGCCTTGAAAAACAACCTAAGTCGAACCAAAAGTAAAAATCTAATAAACTTAGAAAAACGTGTAAACATGTATCTGGTGACCTAAAATTGAAAAATTCTCTCTTAGGAAGCCTTGAAAAGCAACTTAAATCGGACCACAAGAAAAAATCTAATAAATTTAAGAAAGCATGAAAATGCTAACTTAGTGCTTGAGAAAATAGAAAATTTTTGGCTTAAGAAGTATGAAAGAGCAACCTAAGTCGGTAAAAAAATAGAAAATTTAATAAAATCTAGGAAAGTACGCAATTACTTACCTAAAGAGTAAAATAAAAAAAATTCCTAGAAAAATATGCAAACATTCGTCTAGGTACAAACAAAAAATCAACAAACCCTTAGAAAAACATGCAAACGTTTGTGTAGGGACAAAACCCTAATAATAAAATTTCCTAAAAAAATGCGAAAACATTTATCTAGGGACAAAGTTATCTAATCTCTCTCGGGAAACGGGCAACACAACATAATTTGGTCAGGTAAAAGCACTCTACCCGACTAAGGAAGCGTGGAACGCAACTTAGGATGACCAAGAGCCGAAGTAGCTCACAGGGGTCACTGAGCAGAAGTGCAAAGTGTAACCTGATTCAGGCAGGACAAAGGAAAGCCTGCCCATCTTGGGAAACGTTGCTACGTAACCCACAGGTGAATTAACAACAATCCCCTAGAAAAGCACAAAAACATTTTTCTAGGGAGGAAACAAAGTTAGATCATAAAAATAATGAAAGCTACCTAGATAAACGTAAAAATGTTAATTTAGGAACACAAAAAAAGTCAATTAGTTCCCTCAGAAATACGTACGACACAACCTAAAGTTAGTTGGGATGAACGCAGATCCAACCAAATTGGGGAAGCATTTGGATAAGTCTAGTAAGTCATCGAGCGCAGGACCCAATGTGTAACTCGGGCAGACTAAAGGGAAGCCCTTCCTTATCGGGAAACGTCGATGCGTAACCCAAGATGGAGTTAATTAAAAATATTAAAAAATACTCGAGAAAAATGTGCAAACATTAATCTAGGGACAAAAACAGGTCAGTTAATTCTCTCGGGAATACGTACAACACAACCTAAAATTGGTCAGGACGAATAGAGATCCAGCCAAATTAGGGAAATATTCGGATAAGTGCGGTAAGTCATCGAGCGCAAGACCCAATGTGTAACCTAAGCCAGGCAAACTGAAGGACATCCCTTCCTTCTCGGGAAACGTTGATGCGTAACCCAAGACGGAGTTAATTAAGAATATTAAAAATACCCTAGAAAAATATGCAAACATTTATCTAGAGAGAAAAATAGGTCAGTTAATTCCCTCGTGAATACGTATGATACAACCTAAAGTTGGTCGTGACAAACGCAGATCCAGCCAAATTGGGGAAGCATTCGGATAAGTCCGGTAAGTCATCGAGCGCAGGACCCAATGGGTAACCTCAGTCGGGCAGACTGAAAGGAAGCCCTTCATTTCCAGGAAATGTCGATGCGTAACCCAAGACGGAGTTAATTAAAAATATTAAAAATACCCTAAAAATGTGCAAACATTAATCTAGGGACAAAAATATGTCAGTTAATTTTCTCAGGAATACGCACAACACAACCTAAAGTTGGTCGGGACGAACGCAGATCTAGCCAAATTGAGGAAGCATTCAAATAAGTCTGGTAAGTCGACGAACGCAGGACCCAATGTTTTACACCGGATCGGGCAGATTGAAAGGAAGCCCTCTATTTCTCAAGAAAATGTCGATACGTAACCCAAGAAGTAGTTAATTAAAAATATTAAAAATTCTCTAAAAATGTGAAAAACGTTAATCTAGGGATAAAAACAAAAAATCCCCACCGCAGGAAGCATTAACACGCAACCCCACGGTAGAAACATCAAAAACATACACATATACAAAAAGATGAAATAAGAAATACGGTGTTCAACCTAAATCATACAATGTTTCTAAGTTCAAATCTATTTTAATTTTAAGAGTTGAAGTTGTTTGGCGTTATATTCTGAGAAACCATCCATCCAAACGCTTCGAGCCTACCCTGTGCATACATCTAAGTCCAGAAATGAAATAGAAATGGATATACCTGGCGGTTCGACACCAAAAGATGACAACCCAGAGATTGAAGCAATATGGTCAGGTCTGTGCTGGTGTCGCCATAGTAGAAGCGACTGTCTGACAGGAACTCACACGAATGGACCGGAGGATCGTACCTCGTTGGGTCAAAATCCCCTGGCATCTCAGCAGCCAGAAGCCCATGGAAGGGATCTGGGACCTGAGGGCTATCCACTGCTGGCTCATCAGTAGTGTGTCTGCCCTCCTCTATGACCTGGACAGCATCAGCTACATCCAGCAAGCCATCCATCGCAGTGGATCGCTTGGAAGCCTGCTGGGAATGGCTGGAGAGAGAGCCATTAAGTCCTACGAGTCTGCTCAGCTGGTCAAAGAAAGAATCAGAGATAGGGGTCCCGCCGAGCTAGGTCGGGACCACTGGAACGTCAGCAAGAACCCCAACTGCCAAGGCTACAAGAGCAGGGTTCTCCTTATAACTCGTATTATCGGTCGTATGATCGTCATGGCTCGCCATATTAGAAATATGATCGAAATTTGAATAGAGTAGTAGAAAGTAGAAGAGAGAGCAGGGAGAGTAGAGAGAGTCAGAGGTTCGTGTACGTCCAAAATGAGCCACCTTCCGAGCTTAAAGAAGTTTGCAACCCACGGTATACCTGGCACTGCGCCACTTCCATCCTCCCACACAACACTGCACCACTTCACTCCTAGGTGGCACGCTAACAAACGCAACGCAGCGCCACTTCCTTTCACGTGAGCCTGTTCAGCCCAATCATCACCATGCGCAGTTCCACCTCCTTTCCACGTCACACTAATCCATGCAATCGACAGGTGGCGCAGCACCACCACTCTCCTCTTGACGCCACCTCAGCCCAATGGAAAGTGGCGCCAGCCACGTGTCCACCTCCCGTTCGTCAATTTTATCAGTTTTAAATTAAAAATTTCAAAATTCGGAGTCCGTCTCTGATCATTTTTGAAACTTTTAAAATCATTCTCGATAATTCTATCTAGCTTACACGCCATGCTTCATTCTCACAATGGGATTCTAAACAAGGTCCGTCTCACAACCTAAAATTGAGTGCTTCGGGTTCGTCTCACAATCTAAAACTAAGAGCTTTTTAGGTCTGTCCCTTGATCTAAAAACTAAATAAATGGGTCCATCTCATGACCTTAAACTAAGTGCCTTGGGTCCCACATGACTTTAAACTATGTACGGGGTCCGACATGACTTTAAACTGAATAAACGGTCCTACATGACCTTAAACTATGCTCGCAGTCCGACACGACTATAAACTGATGCTCGTAATCCAGCATGACTATAAACTTATGCACACGGTCCACTCGTGACCGTAAAAGGATAGGTTTTTGTTTTGTTTTGCTTTGTTTTCATTTTTCTTTACCTGGTGAACGGTTTAATCAAAAGGAACTGTCTATGGTTCTTTGACATTCACTCACCCACGCGATGCGGTGAGAGTTTTGTCAAAGAGGGACAACTGTAGACACCCCAATTTTGACAAAACTGAACATAGGCCAATTTCGTAAGCTTTTCGATGATGAATGCATACATCAGCCGCATTAAAGGAGCCTCCGTGCGAGTCTAAGAGACCAAGGAGTACCCTAAGGAATACCATAAAATATCCTAAGACACCTTAAAACACCTAAAATATCAAAAACACCCCTTGGTGCAGCTTAACCTAGTGCTGCGCTACCTCTAAGGGGCGCGTGCCACTTCCCTCCAAAAACCAGGCACCATTTCAAAACCCAAGCCACTTCCCTCCAACCTAGTGCCGCGCCATAACTTTCATGCCACTAGCCAAGCCATGTTAGATCCCGAAGCCACCCTTACCCCTAGTGCTGCGCCACCTCAAAGTAGCGCACGCCACCTAGCACATGCCACCTTGAGAGGAGACTTTGCATCCAAGTCAACTCCTCGCCAATTTTCTATAAATAAGACCCCCACTTTAAAAGCAGTGATTCTCTGAGTATCAAACCTCTGCAGAATTGAACCTTAACTTATATACTAGCCGAACCTCTGCCAAAATATAAAATTAAGCATAAGTAATTCTTAAAACCTGAAACTGAGACCACCTACTTCAGAATTCTTTGCATTGAAAGGACGCCAAAGACTTGAAGATTGCACTGAAGGCCTCCCGAGAACGCGTCGTATTTAAGGAAAGAAGCTTCAAAACTGCTTGAAACTTCACTCATCTTCTGAGATATACAATAAGTTCTTCTTTTCCCATCTCTTTCATTGATCTATTTTTTCCTTACTTAAAAGTTTTTTTTATTCAGTAAAAGGGGAGAAAGAGGCCATTGGTTTCGTTCTCCCTGGTTATTTTTCTTTATTTTATTTTTATCCAAGCAAGTCTTCCGTTGTTAGAACCGTATGTTAGTTTTCTTTTGTTTTCCTTAGTCTTTTAGCTTAAAAAATACATAAAATGCTTTATTTTTTATTTTTCAGTATAAAAACACCCGCACACAAATAGCACACTATTTTCTAAAATAGTAACCCTTTTGGGCCTCTAATTGTCGAGCTCACTCTTTCATAGTGACGCGCACCATATCCAGAGAGCCCAAAGGTGGCGCGCGCCATGTCCATGTGGCACGCGCCAAGTTATGAGGTGGTGTGTGCCACCTCTATTTAAAAACCAGTGGCATGTAATCTTTTGTGTATATTTTCTATTTATTGGGATTTCTGTTGAAATATCATATTTATGTGTTTCTTTCGTATAAAAACACACTTGCACGCAAGAGCACACTATTTTCTTAAAATAGTAGCCCATTTTGGACTTCTAAGTGTCGAGCTCATTCTTCCATAGTGACGCACACCACTTGCAGAGGACCCAAAAATGGCGCACATCATGTCCAGATGGTGTGCACCAGGTTCGAGGTGGCGTGCGCCACCTCTACTTAAAACCAGTGGCTTTCATTAGCTTTTTCCTGCATTTTTCTGTTCTAACAGCATGTTTTCTATGTATCAACTGCACTGATATGCTACCATCTCCCACTTGACATGCCTTAAAGTGTAAGTATTCATAGAAAACCTTAGTTTTAGGTTAGGTTTTATTCTCTTATTTACTTTTTAATGTTCTCTCTTTAATCTCCCTTTTCTGTATGTGTTACTTTTGATAAATTTAAGAGAAGAATAAAACAAAATGGTTAAGTAAAGGCCGGCCTTCGGGTCGAGCGAGAGGGGTGTCTAACACCTTCCCCTTTCGTACCCTAGCTCCCAAACCATTTTCTGTGGTAAGAACAGACTAGTCCCTTGAAAGTTTTTGGTTTTTTGATTTATCCGAAAACCAAGTGGCTACTCCAATTGTGCGCCTTTAACATGGATGCATTTGGGGGAAAACTTCTTTTTTTCATGTGTTGTTCTTTAAATCAAAAGAAAAGATGGGTTTCTCACACTCGGCCCCTATGGGTTGGGCTCGGCCCTGACGTGTCACGGCCCTATTGGTTGATTCTTGGTGCCTCTTCGCATTTTGAGGCATTGATGTGATTTGAGTAGTTGTCGTTAGTGTTTATGCGGCTCGGTACCTACGTGTCAGCAACTGATTGGCTTAGATCTCGACATCAAAGTGGTCGTTGGTTGAGGCTCGATCGTGCTAACATTTGCCAAGGAATTTTCCTGATGCGCCTTTATGGGGAGGTGACCCCTGCCCTCCCAGGGATCTATAAAAGAGGAGTCCCTCATCCATTCCTCAGTTTTGCACTCTCCTCCTCTCTCTATATTCTATGAATACTAACATCGTGACACCAGAGTATCATCTCTATTGTCCCAAAAATCAACCCAAATGGGGGTGAATGGGTTGTTTTAGCACACTTAAAAACTTTTCAAAAAACCTTTTGTTAAGATGAAAAGTGAATACTTAACAGAAAAAGTAAAGCTAGAAGTAAAGAGATTAAGGGAGAAAGATACAACCAAATTTATAGTGGTTCGGTCTACCTCGACCTACGTCCACTCTCCAAGAACCTTGAGAATTTAATCCACTAATCCAATTCTAAGATGGGCAAATTGAAGCCACGTACAATCTGATTCTTCAGTTGGTGAATCGTAACCACTTTACATATTCTTCAAATGGGCGAATCGTAGCCTCCTTCTTTTATGGCAAAGAGGAGCCGAAGTAGTTTGTAAGATGAAGTAGA
>JAUTBS010402813.1:0-10078 GCA_032361285.1 Aequorea victoria | reverse complement strand
ATTAAAAAACACAATAAAAAAATATCATAGTATTATATCAAAATCATATTATGTTAGAAAGTGCCTTTAGGCACGGGTAATTCGCTAGTCTATAATACAAATGAGAAGGGTTGATGTGACATTTGTCTTATGTGGTAATTTTAATAGTTGAGATTTTTTTAATGTAATGGTTGAAAAATAGTAGAGAAAGTGAGATGATAGAGAAAAAATTAGTGAGTTCCACATTAATTGAAGTTTTATAAACAATTTTAAATATTTTTTTTTAATATTTTAAAACTAATTATCAATTTATTATTTTACACAAAAATATCAATTTATTATTTTTCACAAAAAATAAAAGATTATCATATATAAAATAATTAAAAATTTAAAAAATAAATGTATTTGTCTCTAACCATCTATATTACAAGGGAGGTGAATCTTGATAATGACATTTATGTGTCAATATAATGGTTGTTATTTCTCATTATTCAATAAATGGTTAAGATGTGTTGTTCAATTTTTGTAAACTTTTTATCCCTTTTTTAATTCATTTTTTACTCTATTTTTAAACTTATTCTTGTCATCTTTAATTTGGTTTTATTTATTTTTTCAATTTATAATTAAGATTTTTATTTATGATTTATATTTTATTTAATTAATGAGATTTGTGTTTAAATATAATTTTAAGATTGCGATCTTATTATATTTAATGGGGTTAAAATTATGTCCAATTTTTTTTTACTTTTAATCTCTTTGATAATAAAGAATATTTTTCTTTCAAATATTATTTTTTCTCTCTTTTCTTTTTAACAATGTGTTTTTCTCAATTTTTAATACTTATTTTCTTTATTTCTTATAATTATTATTTAAAATTAATTCTAAATCTATACAATAACATTGGAGTTATTTTTATAAAAAAAATCCATGACAAAAATATTCTCTGTGGCATTTTTTCTCTCTTTACACAAATAAACTCACATATCTATATTACAAGAAAGGTGAATATTGATAGTGATATTTATATATTAATCTAAATGGTTAAACTATTAAAATATGTTAATTTTAATTGAAATCAAATTGTGTTAATAATGTATTCAGGTTCGAATTTAAAATGTTAAAATATGATATATTTCAATTAGAATCAAATTACGTTAATAGTGCATTTAGGCACGGGTCATACCCTAGTGAAACAACATGTGAAGTTCAGAAGGGATTTATTTCATAGAAAAATCCCGTGTTCATATTTCTTAAAGACATGTTTTCAGACCTACACCTTATGCACTTTCCTGTACCTAACGCTACAACCTAAAGTAAAGTCCTATTTGATCCTAAATAATGACATGATTTAAATCGTGAAAATGATGGATGGATGGTATTATGTAGCAGTTATCTAAGTTTTGTTTTGACATTTAACATTCTTTTCATGAGACTATGTGTATTCATTGATTATAGCGTTCTTGGAGTCATATGTATGTAGAATATCTTGATTTGTTTTTATTATCTCTAGTGCATACACATATCGAGATTTTTAAAATGTGCCTATTTCCGAACGATTGTTTGTTGAGTGTATATCCAGTGAGTATTGACTCAAAGCGCCGTTCTAATAGATATTTGACATTATCTTTCATTTCGAGATTGTGTTGTAATTCATGTTAGTCAGGTTAAAGCACACACTCCGAGTATTGATCAATCTAAATTTTTGGTACAAATTGGCAGTGTCTTGAATTATGTACATCTTGTATGTAAAGTGTTTAACGTTATTATTGATGCTTAATGGTTGATCACCCTGTACAAAAGTTTGGCTTGTTTCTCTCTTTTTGGTTTTGGTTTTGTTTTGCTTGAGGACTAGCAAAGTATAAGTTGGGAGGTATAATCTGAGCTTAAAAGTGATATTTTAAGTCGTCCAACGTACATTCTATGTCCTTGAGTCGTTAGTATAATGTGTGTGTTAGTTGTGTTTTCATGCAACAATAGGTACAACAGATAATTCGACAAAAGTGGGTTAAGAGCAAAGAAAAGTGCAAAAAGAGGACAAAATGCAATATGGCAAGAAACATCCGGACACAATTCCCAACGTTTGGACGCTCACACAAGGATTAAACAAGTCTTGGTCTCAGGACAAAAACGTCCGGACGCAAAGGCATACCGTCCGGACGCAGCACCGCTCGAGCGGTCCCTGTAGGCATGAATTGAGCGCTCGAGCGATCAAGGGAACCAACGTCTGAACGTTTTTAAGTCCCGTCTGGACGTTTTGCGGTGAGAGTAGTTTCTAAATTAAGTTCTTCATGAGGTTTTTTTTGAAAAGAAGTATAAAAAGGAAGCTTTTACCAGTTCCTAGGGTTGGCAAACCAGGCAAGAAACTTCACGAAGCGGCTAGGGTTCAAGAATGAAAGGAAGAAGAAGATCAAGATGGCTCGTTCATCCAGATCATCATCGTTCATCATCGTCGATGAGCGGCTAGGTTCTTCATCTAGGGTTTCGATGAAACCCTAGCTTTTGTAATGTAGTCTTTGCATTAGTTTTGGATTATGTTTCTATCGGATCATTCATTGTATAACACTTTTGATTTTCTTTGATTCTTATAATCGAATATGGTTTTTAAACGTTCTTATATGGTTTTGATCGTTATCCTTTTTTGTGATTAGAATAACGATGTGTTATACAATGGTTTTATGTGCCTCAATGAATGCGTGTTGCGATAGATTATGCTTGGAGAAGACGCGTTGTGCCATGACTCGATTGTGGATGTAACTCATACTAATCTAGATAATCTATGCCGATTACCATTCCTTTGAATCTTCTTCATTCATCATTAGGGCTTGTAGCCATAATGATGTCTTGAATGATCTGTGTGAATATATCTAAAACTACTTCAAAACCTACAATTACTAAGCTAGGATGGATTCAAATCCCCTAGATTTCTTTTAATCAATTTTAATTCAATTTAATTATTTTCTTTAGTTTAATCACAATTCTCCAATTTTCACTTTCTGCTTTAGAATTAATCATATAATTAATTAGTAAAATAGATAGCTTAGCCTATTTGTCTCTGTGGAACGATACTCGATCTTACACGCTATTCTACGGAGTAGTTATTTTAATCGAACTTTATAAATATTATTTTTGATCACACAAACGTAGAGATCACGAACTTCAAACTGAAGTTGCCTACGTATCCCAAAAAAAAAGAAATCAGGCCACAACGTAGTTCTGGTTTGGTTTCAACTCGAGTTTTAACCCTCTCCTTTTTTATTGCCTTTATTTTTGCCAAAATTGCCCTTTTGGGTTTTTTATCTTGCGGGTTGCTTTAACTTTTTTTCTAGGTCATCAATTCATCGGTTTTCGACCCAGTGAGCATCTCTTATCTTCATATCTTTTTTTTTCCAGGGTAGTACTTTTTGAGTTGGTCCAAATTGGTTGGGGTATTGAAAGTGTTTTCATTTAGGTCCATAATAATAACGGCTCCTCCCGTCATAATGACATTGATTATTTGTGGCTTGGCCCAATTTGGTTTGAATTTTTCTCTCGGATCAAAGATAGGGGCTCAAATTTCTTTAAGCACTAGGTCCTCTTCTTTGAGATTTTTGATTTTGTCCTGTTTGTTAAATGCCCGTGCTATCCTTTTCTGATAACCTTGAACATGGAAGAATGCTCTGAGTCTTCTTTCGTCGAACAAAAGTAAGTCCTCAGAATGATCTCTCTTCCATTCTACTTCTGGTACATTGCATTCTTGTATTACTTAAAGAGAAGGAATCTCTAGTTTTACGGGTAGAACAACTTCCATCCCATATACTAAAGAGTATGTGGTGGCTCCTGTCGAGGCTCAGATTGACGTTATGTATCCCCAAAGGACAAATAATTTTTTTTTTAGCAAATCCTTACTGGACTCTATCATCCTTTGCAGGATTCTCTTGATGTTCTTATTTGCCATCTCGATTGCTCTGTTGGTCTACAGTCTGTACGGTGATGACTTATGCGCGATGATTCTGTACTTTTTAAGCAAATCTTGTACTTCCCTTTGGAAGTGAGATCCATTATCTAATACCAGTTCGTAAGGAACACTATATCAGAACATGATGTTATATTTGATAAATTTAGCTATGTGAGAAGCTTTAAAGACTGAAAAGGAAGTAGTCTCGACCTATTTAGTGAAATAGTCGATGGATACTAAGATAAATTCATGCCCGTTTGAAGCTTTTGGCGTGACTTTGCCAATGATCTCAATTCCCCACACTGAAAATGGCCAAGGGGATGTCATACTGTATAGTTCTGATGGTGGATGATGTACAAAATTTGCATGGATTTGACATTTACGGTATCTTTTGACGAACTTAACACAATCCATTTTCATAGTCATCGAGAAATAGCCTTGTCGCAAAAATTTTCTTGGCCAACATCATCCCGTTTATGTGTGGCCCACAGAATTCTTCGTGTACTTCTTTCAAAATTTCTTGACCTTCATCATGTGTTACACAGTTTGTTCACCCCCAGATAACCCATTTTGTACAACTTTCCGCCACAGATGACGGATTAAGCTGCTAATCTTTTTATAGCTCTTTTATCTTTTCCATTTTCATCTTCCCGATATCTTCCCTCACTAATGAAGTTCTAGATTTCGTGAAACCAGGGCACACCATCTTCTTCTGCTCGCTCTAAGGTTGCAACTTCGTATGCTCTCATACACCTCTGTTCAATTACCAAAGGCCTCATTCTTGCCTTCGGGGGTATGTCGGTCATGGCGGCAAGAGTGGCAAAGGCATTAGCAAATTTGTTTTGAAGCCTGGGCACATGAATGAAAATGACCTTCTCAAAATTAAGAATAAGTCGGTCGAGCTCCTAGTAGTACGGTATCAGTTTTTCCTCATTGACTTTCCATTTCCCACTGCCTTGGGAGACGACCAAGGAGGAATCACCAATCACTTATAATTTCTTTGTTCCTAATTCCAAGACAGCTTCCATCCCAGCGATACACTCTTCATAGGCCAACAGAACATGTGAATCATTTGGAGTGACTAGCGGTATTTTGATTCCGTGACCGTATTGGTTTGAGGCACCGTCAAAATATAAAATCCATAACTCATTCTCAACTTTCATCACGTCTTCATCGGGAAACTGAAAATCTGAATATTCTTGTCCCTTAACTGCCTGATCGGCTAAGAATTCTGATACGGCTCGTCCTTTTACCAATTTTCTGGTTTTATAGTGCAATTTGAACTCGGCCAATAGAAGTAAGTATCGGGCCAATGTTCCTATCAAATCAGGCTTTTCGAATAAGTACTTGAGCGGGTCCATTCTAGAAATCATCATTACAGGGTATGCCAACATGTAGTATCATAATTTTTTTGACGACCACACCAAAGCCCAATAAGTTTTCTGCAGCAGCGTGTGTCGTTGTTCACAATCTGTCATTTTCTTGCTCAGCTAGTATACAGCCTTTTCTTTGCCATTATCCCATTCTTGTGCTAGCATGCAGCCAATTACAGACTCATTCACTAATAGGTACAGGATTAATGGATTGCCTGGTTCCGGAGGGAAAAGCATTGGAGGCTTTTATAAGTGCTCTTGAATAGATTCAAAGGCATTCTGGCAATGTTGATCATGTTGAAATTTTATATTCTTTCTGAGCAAATAGAAAAGAGGTTCACAAGTTGTAGTCAATTTCGAGATGAAGCCACCAATGAACTGAATTTTCCCAAAAATTCTCTAAATTCTTTCTCCATTTTTGGGGGAGACATTTCTAGAATCGCCTTGATTTTTGAAGGGTCCACCTCTATCCCTCTTTGGGTAATGATGAGTCTTAATATTTTACATGTAGTAACTCTAAAAGCACATTTCTATGGATTTAGCCTCATCTGGTACTTTCAGATTCTCTTAAAAAATTTCTTGAAAGCTGGGATATGTCCTTCACGGTCTTTGAATTTGACAATCATATCATCGACATATACTTCCACTTCTTTGTGCAACATGTCATCGAGTAATGCCATTTTAGTATGTTAATACGTTGCTCTTGCATTTTTCAGACCGAAAGGCATAACCCAATAATAATATGTTCGCAATGGCATGGTGAACGTAGACTTTTCTCTGTCTTCTGGGGCCATGAGGATTTGGTTGTATTCTGAGTATCCATCCATGAATGATAGCAAGGCATGGCTAGCAGTGCTGTCCACAAAGGTGTCTATGTGTGGCAGAGGAAAATCGTCTTTGTGACTTGCTTTGTTAAGATCTCAGAAGTCAACGCAAACTCGCACACGATCGTCATTTTTTGGTACATGAACAATATTAGCATCCGAATTGGGGTACTCTGTCACCTGAAGAAAGCCGACATTCACTTGCTTGGTAATTTTCTCCTTAATTTTAAGGGCCCAATCTAGTCTTACATGTCGAAACTTTATTTTATGAGTTTGGCATCGGGGTATAGGGGAATTTTGTGCTGGACGATTTCTGGGTCTATTTCGGGCATGTCTTCGTATGATCATGCAAAAATATCTTTAAATTCCCTTAATAGTTTGATTAATGGCTCACATTCTTCAGATGATAGAGTAGAACCGATCTGGACCATTTGAGGATCCTTCTCAGTACCCAGGTTTATTGAAAAAGTTTATTCAATTAAGGGTTTAACGCACATCATTTCTAGAAGATCGAGTCACCCCAACAGGTGGGTGCCCGGCAGACTCACCACTGGAGTCTAGGCCTATAAATGCAGAAGAGTATGACTTGGACTCTGACTCACTATCTACAACACTCAAAATATTATATTCATAAGTCCAGTTATTTATTGCAACGCTGTCCTCATCCACTATTAGTCTGGAACAGTCGACTGGCGCATCGCTACTCAACATGGCGATCACCTCCGCGTCCTCCTCTGTGTGTATTGGAGATACTCCTTATTCAAAGAGCGACCCCAATGTGACTTCCTCTGGATCCTCAATCCAGTCTTTCTTGCGCACTTCTTTTTCCTCGTCCTCTATTTTTTCATCTTTAGGCTCAGTGTCTGCCAGCTAATATTTGAAGAATATCTCCAGTCTAAGTATTTTCTGCCTAGACCCCTCATTTATCCATGGTTCCAGGAATCCATAGATTCGGAAGGCCTTGCCCTCCCTGATGAACTGTCCGTTCAGAGACCCGTAGGCTGGCATCGGGGCGAGGTAAGTTTTCCAGCTTCTTTTGGCCTGTGCCTTCTTCTATGCTTCCACTGCTTTCTCAGCGTAGTCCTTGGCTGTGGGCTCGTATCCCAGATCGAAGGCATGACTATTGTCATGAACTATCCATTCAGTCCTGTCTTGTTGGCTTTTTCCAAGCCCTAGGCTTGGGAAGTATGACATTTTGCCCATCATTATTACCGCCTGAGGTTTTATGTACAACTATTCTTCGGTCATCAAAGTTTGAATAGCTGTTGATTCGTCAAATTCAAAATCATTCAGGGTGAGATCCTCCTCCCTGTACTGTATTTCTAGCAAAAGGGTGCCATCAGTGGCCGGTGACTGGATGCTTGATTCTCCAAAAATAGTTACGATAGTCCCATCCCTTATCATTTTGACCTTCTGATGGAGGGTGGATGGAACTGCTTGTACATTGGAGTCGTGTAACCAAGGTCAGCCCAACAATAAGTTGAAAGAGGCTAGTACATCCAGTACATGAAATTTTATCTCACTTTTGACGGGTCCCATGGTAACTGCAAACTTTACTACCCCCTAGCACATTCTTATGGGTAGTCGGCGTGAAATCTTATTCTTTCAACCCAAGGTAATGTGCTGTCCTGAGTAGGCAGACATTCAGCGTTGACGTGTTATAAATTAATACCACGGGTACCCATTTGCCAAGGCACTTGACTATTACGTGGAGAGGCTTGTTATGCAAGGGTCCTTAAATTGACATATCTTTCTCTGTGAAGGCGATGACATTGGTCACTCGAGTAAGGGCTACAATTCCTTCCAGCTGCTCAGGAGTGGGTTCTATGGAGATGTCCATTTTTCTCAAAGCCCTCAAGATGGTCTGTCTGTGCTTGTGGGATGCCATCAGTAGCACCCAAACGCTCAGATTATCTAAAATTTTCTTAAGTTGCTTCAGTACAACGTCATCTTCTTATTTGGCCTTTACTGCTGCCTGTCTGGCCTCACTTTTCTCTAGGTGTGTTGGTTTAAAGTGTCTTCCACTCTTGGTTAGATGTTTGACTTCTTCTTAAGGATCCCACAAACCATCCCACAGATCTGCAGCGGTGTTGACTTCTGATAAGTCCAGTCCTTCTAATCCCCATAGGTCATCTTCCTCTGCCTTCTCTTTTTCTTTGTTGGTTGTTGGGTGGTCTATATAGGTTTTTGGGTTTTCTTTTGGGGTCGGGCCCTATTCTGTCCCTTCATCTACTTCCTATCGACTGATCTCTCTCACTGCCCATAGCTCTTATTTCTTCTAGCTATTTTAGGCCCTGAGTAGTCCCAAATGTCACTATCATGAATAAAGAGGTCTAAGATGCCTCTTTCCTCTTCAAATGTGATATCTGGGCTGGCATTCTGCTTGCCTCTGCTCCTATTCCCGTTCTCTGCACTTTCGTTATCGGTGGGTCTATTTTCCATGGCATTTTCAATTTTCTTGCTCTTGTCTCCTATTTCTATCTTATTTGGTCCCTGGTCTTTCCCGAGCTTGGTTCCAATATCACTTTTTGGTTCGTCCTTAGGTGCTGACTCTGATCCTTCTCTTGATCCTGTCTCACTATCCCCTAGTTTCCTCTCTGATTCCTTTCCTGATTCTTCTGTGTCTTCCTTCTCTATATTGTCTTCTGGTTGGGTACCAAAGGTAGAAAGGTTATCCTCATCGGGGTCACTCCACCCTTCACTTCCTTCCGACTGGCTATCTGTGCCTCCATTCTCTGACTCGTTCGAGGAGAGCCAACCATCATAGTCTGTAATGCCCCGAAAATCCGGTTCATTATGTGACGTAAATATAGTAAATAGGATTATTCTAATAACAACATTCCACACGAATTAATATTTAACATATGATAATAATATGTTGCGTTCTTGCACTGCACATTGTATGTCAAGCCCCGCCCCGACCACCGGGCACGGAACCTGAGAATGGGTACTCCACCCATCACACTTAACAACATACACAACATCTTGAGTATAATTTTTTTTTGTTTTAACATAACATCAGAACTTCATTCCTCGGCCCATCATAACATCCAAAACTTACATGAGAGGCTCACAGCCTTAACAACCTCACACCATTAATTACATTCCAAAATGAGATAAACCAAAAAGATGTTTTCAAGACTCAACTACCCTACTACCTTTCCTAAAGCCTAAGACCACAATGGACAACATCAGACATCGCCTTGACTTCAAAACCTGCCAAAAATATCAATCTGTGTGGGGGTGAGATATAATCCACGTGCTCACCAATCACAAGCAACAGTATTATAAATGGCACAATGGAAGAAAAATAGTTTATCATTTCCAAAATAGGATAGCATTTCAAAGAACATTTACTTTTCTCATAACCATTCTAAGTTGTCAACTTTTCACAAATCACCTCATAGAAGGGGAATTTCCGGAGTATCAAACCATTCTCAATTCTTTCTTTTTTAAGAAAATGTTGTTCATCATCATTCCGTTCATTGTCTTTCCATTCATTATCTTTCAACAGTCAAACGTTTCTTTTATCATCATTCACCTCTTAGTAGAGGTATTTCCATAAATATAATATCATCACCTCTTAGTGGAGGACTTTCCATATCATAACAACATCACCTCTCAGTGGAGGATTTTTCATATTATTTTCGTTCATTCACATAGTAGTGATTATTACATCTTTTTATTTCACGCATCCACTTAGTAGTGGTAACATAATCATCTAATTATTGATCATATTATCTCATAGAAGCCTCAGGTTGTATTCACCTCTCAACCAGGAGTTTTTGCAGTACTGCCTCCGTGAATGTCCCCCCTACTCAATGGACAGGGCTAAGGATCATTCCCCGGTTCCACTTACCAATGCTCAGTGGTAGAGCTAACAAAATAATATAGAATATACCCACGGTCGGTTGTGCGGTATACCCATGAAATATGCCCACTATCGATTGTGTGACATACTCAAAATA
>JAUTBS010402802.1:0-10079 GCA_032361285.1 Aequorea victoria | reverse complement strand
TTTCTTAAGTTTCAATTCATGACCATAACTACTTAACTTCTTTAGGGTTTAGAGAGCTCACATTCTAGGGTTAGAATTCCTTGTCAACAATTTAGGTAATTTTACACCTTTAATTCTTCGTTTAGTGCTTAATTACCGTGTCGTGAAAAGTGAGGCGTCACAGTATTTCTTATTAAGTGACACTGTTTGTGTCCCTTTTTTACCTTTATCGTTATTAGTTATGCCATTATTTTCTCCCACTCGCCACTTCACTATCACTATCACATAATTATGGTCTAATTTCTTAAGCACTTGGTTCCCATTCTCAACAGCGTCCCAATCTTCCCTTACAAAGAGAAGTTCTCAATAGGTTACAACTATTTTGGATATGGAATTATAAGTGTTAAAATCACCCACTTTTGTGAGGGTGTTTAGGAAAAATGTCCCGCGTCTCTTACTCTTATAAGAGTCGATCTCTACCTCTTTTGCAAGAATCATTTAACTTTTTACTTCTCGTTTCTTACTTTGTAAAGTGATCACACATGATCCTTTGTCATTTCTCCTTACTTATTAGCCCATTCCCGCACCGCACTGAACCCACTTACCATCTTCTCAAGAATGAATTTACTTGTTTAAGCGTAATGAGTGAATATAACTCAATGGCCCAAAAAATTCGACCCCTTGTTCATCGTTAAAAAATTCCCATTCTATGTTCCACATCCTGAACTCAGGTTAGAACTCACAACCATGCGGAGATCACCAACTCCAATCCGAGGGTGACCTCATCTTTCATAATTATGTTATTTGTAGAATCTAAGTTCTCATGACGATGACATCTCTTTGTTCTCGCCATTTACTTCTTACATCATATCGCACATTTTTGTTACATGTTTCCTTTCACTATGTATAGCAAGCTTTAATCTCATAATTTAGTTTCTCGAACCCTTAATGCTCGGAAACAAATATCATTTATAAAATACTTCAAAGTCCATATCAATGTTCGTCACTGCTACGGCTTCGTATAATTATTTCAAATAACATATCATTCACCCATCATTAAATAGATCAATAAATACAACTCAACGTATTCTTCACTAGGTAAAAGAAGAGTTCTCTCAACACATTCTCTAAACAAGTTTTCATCCAAGGAGCGTGTCAGGTTCGTGATCATGTACCATATATACATGTTCACCTCTAACCGAAATCTTCCATCATTAAAGATGCTATCAAAAATGCATTACTCATCGACTTGAGTTTCAATCCCTTATCTGATTTTATCTCACACAACATTTAATATAACTATTATTTCTAACCATGATTACACATTTATTCTTCTTCTAGTAAATTAAAGAGTTCAATCTAACATATTTCATAATAATTTTTTTTACTTAAGGTGAGCATCAAGCTCACAATTTTGTGTCATTAGCATGCGTCCTTATCCCATGATCCAAGTTCTCAATTTTTACATTAATTGTTCTTTTTATTGGGCTTAGCATACTAAAACTCTCGGTATCTTTGCCAAATCTCATTGGCTTCTCTAATTTAAACTTCATATTCTATTTACATTCGTCACAACTCAAGGTATTTCTTGTTACCTATTTTTACCGACTCTTTCATCACGCACTTTATTCTAAATTTTTTATGAAGTGACAATACTATGCGTAAACTTTAGGGAATAATTTCCATTTTCAAACATATGTATAAAATAACATCATCTTTAAGAATCTCATCTCTATCATGAGACTTTTAATAACCCAATGCATGCTAGACATATACCATGTCTATGTGCTACTCTACCAAGTCTTGGTACTAAGATCATCTCATCCATTTCAAGAAATTTCACTTAGAATATTTATTTTTAGTTTTTATCCATATTGCCACTTAGTTCCTTTCACCATAAAGGTTATACTATCTCTACTCTAATGAGGATAAACTTTCTCATTCAACTCGACCCAAGGTCCATATACCAACTTATGTTCAACGTAAAATTATTATAATACAAGAAACGTGCACAATGTATGCACATCTTGGACTAAGATCTTATCACTAAACCAATTCTCTTATTTTAACAAACTCGTTTGACCTAATAGGAACAACCTTCCCAATTCTATAACTTACTCAACTTTCGAAACAAAAATTTTATCTATTAGAACTTTCCACTCAATAGATAGATTTGCCTAGCTCGCTAGGGTCATCTTTCCACAACCAATCAACACTTTTAACCCGAAGCTCGGTTCATTAGAACTTCATTCTCGAGCTCTCAAGCTCACACAAACCATAAGGGTTATCATTTCAACCTAATACACTTGGAACCGAGTTCTATTCTTTTATTACTTTCACCTTGAGTTCTCATACTCATCCAAACTATTAGGGCTCTCTCTCTAATCTAAACAACAAGTTTTGCTCATTAAAACTTTCTTCTCAACTTGATAAACATACCTAGATTACACGAGTTATCTCTTAACCCCAATCAACATACTTAGAACAAAAATTTTGTTCATTTAGAACTTTCACCCTAACCAGATAGACTCATCTAGATTGATAGGGCAATCTCACCAAATTCGACAACACACTTAGACTTCCAATTATAACCAATATCGCGCGCCAACATTTTTCCAATTAGATCTCAAAGCTAGTTAATCAGACGTCCGAAGACAAGGGCAAGACCTCCCCAACAATCACCCTACTCTTAACGACTCAACACTCAATCCTATGGTCCACTACAGTACCATACACAACTGAGTCTACAGAATATCTAACCTAGAGCTTTGATATCAGAATGTCACACCCACTCCTCTGAGGATGATTTAACCTGCTCAGAGTGGTGCGACACAAGCTCAACTAATTCACAAATAATTGAAATCAAAAGGTTATTAATTAAAATCTCAATGTCATATTTTCTCTCATTATTAAAGAGACTACTTATATAAAATTTACATCAACAACAATCTTACTTTTTAATAACACTCGGGATACACAATCCCCATAGATATATAAGGAGCCTCTGCTCCTATTTATATACCATCTCTTTAATGAAAACCTTTCACATGTTTTTCAAACACACCTCACGTCAGACTTGTTCTTCTAACTTTAACTATACCATGATAGACCGACCATCTACATTATAATAAGATCTACAACCACAAGTGGTTACAGGATAGTGGGTCTAGCATCATAATAAAAAGTATATCAACACAATACTTTAAAATGAAAAGTAAAGATTTAATGACTTTTCACAAACACCGTTACAGATAAAATGTTTTAAAAATGCAAAAAGTGCATGCTTTTACACAACTCTCCAATAGATATTTTATAAATAATTTATTTAGAAAAAATTGCTCATGCAACTCATGTAGAATGTTATATTTTCATTTTACGGCTCACTAGACCAACTCATAAGGTTTTATAAAAACTCTTTCATCTTTTCAACATACGGCCCTACGATCCAACTTTAATGATTTATAAATACTTTTATACTGGCCCTAGCTACGACCCAATCAATTTTTTGATTTATCAACATACGACTCTATGGCCCAAAGTAGCTTTAAAAACTTTTCGCAACAACAACATACGACTCTTAAGCCAACTTATAAATGCTTAATAGCATATTATATGTATTCAAAAGCACACACATATACTACATTTTTTAGTGACCAAGTAGTCGTCTACCTCACGATCGAGAGTTTCAACGGTACCACAACCTCATTCATGACTCACTTAATTAGAGTGGTAGGTGCTAGCAACTCGAGCATAGCTCGCAAAAGCCTTTAAGGCAACAACTCGGCATAACCGCAATAACTTGAACAAAATTCACAACAACTTGGGGTGGTTACTCGCAATATTTTGGCACTTTCCGACAACATAATACATCTTTAGAAAAAATATATATTTTCATACTCACAAACAACATATGCTCATAGTCTCTATCTTTAAAGAGAAAATAACTTTTAAAACCAAGATTTTTTTTTACAATACACAATTCATTATGATATTTCTAGTCACTCTCACCTGGTTGTCGACCAACACGACGCCTACCTCTTTCAACATCGAGGCGGCACAACACCTTCTATGGCTACCCCATCAATGCTTAGGTTATATAACATACCCAAGAATTATCATCAACTCACTTCTAACAAGTATATAGGTATGAGAATGTGCTATATTGTTTAGATGAACCTAAAGTGATTTTATTCTTTAACCTTACAACATTCTCCTTCATGGGTTTTTACAACCCAACCTCTTTCCCTTTTGGTCTAAAACACTAATTGACTTTTTATCATCTTAATAATACTATTTTATGAGTTAAGCATTCATTAAAGTCTCTAAGATCTCAAATTCTTAAACTTTGGCACTTAGTTCCTCTTAGAACATCATTATTTTTAGTTTTCTTCAGATTCCAAATTCTGTACCACTTGTTGTAAAATCGTTTAAAAATATCAAACCTTCATTAATAATTCTAATACAATTAAAGAGATTATATTAGGATTTTATCTAAATATTTCATGACAAACTCAAGAGCCAGATCTCAACAGAAATGGCTCTAGAAATTAGTGGGGTACAGTTTGTCCGAAAATGACATTTTTGGGAGAATTCTTTTTTTTCAAAATTCGTCCAATGAAAATGATATTTATAATTTTTGGGTAAAACTAGACCCATATACATTTCTTTACATATATGGATAATCTCTATGGGATATTTATGGAATTAAATAAAATTCCTCAAAGTTAACTATTTTTCTGCAACTCTAACGCAGCAAGTTCAAAAATGTCATAAGGTATCTAAAACATATTTCTGGGTCTAACCAAAAATCTTGAATGCTCTCAACATTCCCAAATAGTTCTGTTAAAAATAAATTTTTATTAAGGGTCTGTTTGGATTCCATGAAAATTAATGAGATGAGCATTATTGTCACTATTTTGTCTTTTTTGAAAGGAATCTCCTACTTTCATCTTCTCCCTTTTCTCTTGCACGTGCATTTATGACTCTAAATCTTCTTATTATTATTTTATATACCATATTAGTTATTTATTTGAGTTTTTCATTGGTCTCATCATTCATCTATATTTAATTCAATAAAGTTCATCTTTCTTGAATACTAGGATTTCTCCATGTTTGTTCTTTAATGGTCTTATCTTCTTTTAGCTTAGAGAGGGATGAACTTAAGAAGATGATGTTAAGTAAGAAGTGAAATTTTTTAAAGCTCTCGTACTTAATTGTCTTCCTTGATTCAAGGGGGTAGGACTTTGCTTTTGGTATTCTCCAATTTTCTTTATTCCTTTCCTTCTTTTTTTCCTTTCTTCTTCCATCTCTTTTTTCTTTCTTCTTCTTTTCTTTTTCCCTTCCTCTCCCTCTCTTGGCCAAAATTTCTAGATGGTGTTGTGGGAGTTGGGAAAATATTGCTAAGTATTGGGAGAATGGAGATTTATATAGGCATGAAAATGGTGTAAAAATATCATTTTATCCCTCCTTTAATCATTTCACTAGCCACCCATGTAAGACATGCATGGGGTCTTATTGGTCAAGTTTGAGGTGGTGGAAGACTTTTGTAAGGTGGTAGATTTTTTTCATCATTCCTCCCATGTGCAACCCACATTTCTTTTCTTTTTCTTTTTTCTTTTCTTTTTAATTTCTTTAAGTCACATCACTTCTCTCTCTTCCAATTGAAAATCTAAAAATTATTATATATACATATATTATTTTATTTATTTATTTTATAATTTTATGAGAGTTAAATTTAATTTGGGCTTAAATTAATTTTTTTTATCAAAACTTTTAATTTTTGGGCCTTTGTTCGTTTCAGTTTATAACTTAATTTATTGGGTCTCAACTAAAAGAATTGTGTTCAAATATTTATATATATTGGGCCCTTATTATGTTTGGCCCAAAATTTTAATCCATCTTTCTATTGGGATTTCCTAACTTTTGGCCCATATGGGATAACTTTTATTTCTTTTATTTTGGGCCTTTCTTTAATTGGGTTCTATTCTATTTATTTGGCCTATTTTCAAAGTTCTTATCATCTTTTGGGTTTTAACCTAAGCCCACATAATTATCTCTTTCCTTGACCCATTTAATTTTCTTGTTTTGGACCTAGTTTGGTTGTTGTGTCAAAATTTGCTTCTAGATTTGGACTTTACTACTTGAACTTTTGTTATTTCTTTGGGCGTTTGTTGAAGTTTTAAATTAAATTTTATTATCTTATCAAAACTCTACTTGAATCTTCTCGATCAAGTTGTCCACTTGATTATTTTAACTTGGGCCTCCAATCGGTTCCTTTGCTTAGGTTCACATGGCTTACGCAAGTCATCTTTTTTTAAAAATTATAAAATTGAAATATTATTCTTGATTCAAGATCAAGAGTGTTACAAAAACACTTTGGAGGTACCAAAGACTCTATCCTGGCAGAGAATGGAGTAGTCGAGAACATACCATTATAGGGGCTCAGCAGGGGAGCTGGGCTGCTCGGTTGCTTGGATTGGCAGCTCGACTTTGGAGCTGGGCAGCTCGGCTTCTTCGAAATGTAGCTCTGTGCTGCCTCATTTTCTTTGACTTGTTTTATCCTAGCATGATCAAATTTGTCATTAATAATTATTATAACATGTGAAATGTACTGGGGTATATTTTGTAGGAATTTTAGATCGGATGGAACAGTCATCAGGGCCTTCGCCTTATCTAGTATGGTATAGGCCGACTTCTAAAAGAGAACACTATGAACTACCAGGCGAGGCTTCTTATCAAAAATTCTCTCCGATAGCTAAGTAACAAATGGTCTAAGATCAAACAAGAGACTTTCAGAAAGGTTAGGGTTAGTATATGTGAGAAGACACACCTCCAAAGTGGTTGGTGAGCCCCTATATATAGGAGAATTCAAATGGGAAAAATTTGACCTGAGTTTGTTCCCCAGGCAAACCTTGTTGCCTCATTTCTAGCTAAGTCGGGCGTTTGCACTGCCTGTTCGATTTGAGTCCGCTGTCCTTCTGACGGCATGTCAGAACTCCTGTAAACAATTAATGTGGATTTATTACGCAAAGAGCTCGGCTAGATTGTCCATGTCTAGCGCTGAGCTATGTCGTCTCAATTTTTCTGGATGGGATCTCGGCCTATTCTGGGTGGGTCTCCTATCTACGCTCGGCCTGTGTTCTATGGTACAGAGGTAGAACGTGGACAGTCCACTCTTGTAGCAGGTTGCGCCCCTGTAGGTCGTGTATTCCTGCCTGGATTGACCCATCTTCTATGGGCCCAAATATAGGCTTAGGGCTTGACTCGTTCTGAACTGCCCCCTTCATGAACTCTTACGCTTGAATTTAGAGAGATTTTCTTACATGTATCTATTCATGTATTTAGTTAGAAAAAAAATAAAAGATATTTAGTATTAATAGTTATCCTTGCATGTACACTTTTACATAGGGAGTTTGAAATATTTTTCTACACGTATTTATACACGTATTATTTTGAGAATACATCATAATAATTAAAACCATGTGAAGTTATGTGAAGCCCTGTAAAGAGAGAGTGGGTTGGCATGTGATATCCCTAATTAAATAATTAATTGAGTGTATAAATTAAAAATACATTTTCTGTCCCTTGATTAGATATTTGCAATTGTTGCATTATTTAATTTCTTTGTGCTAAAACAATATTACTTGGATGATAATTGAATACTGTCAATTTAAACTGTTGGATCAAAAGCTGATAATAAATATTTGGCTCAAACTTAGTAAATATTTGTCTAAAAAAAACTGATAATTAATATTTGATTTTGAATCATACAAAAGCAAATCTGTCCAAAAAATATATTTCAAACCAATTACTTGTTTGGGCCACGATTTCTGCCTCCTTTGGAATCTAAACAAATTTAGATTCTTTAGTTTCGTTTTCTTTGTCTATCTTTTTTTATTTTCTCTTCACAAATCAATATGCCAAACACAATCTTAATATTTGTGTTCGTTTGTACGAAGAAATTTAAAGATAGAGGAGAGATACTGTCAAGGATCAGAAAGCTCTCACTTTATAACAGCTAAAGGGGCTCGGTTCTAGCATAACCTGCCACGTTACTGGGGCATGGATAAAGTAACTGGTCGGGTATAAGGCCGAGATATACGTTCACCAACCGATGTGATATCGTCATACACGGGGACGAACGAACACTGTTTAGCCAAAATCATGATACAATACCGAGATGATACCATAGTACACGAGGCCGGACAATTCCGTCGTACACGGGGCCGAGATAGGAAATATCTTGGCTATGAGACCGAACAGTTGGACTGAAAGGGACAGTTTTAAATGAGGCATAGGTGATGACTCACGAGCATTAATGAGCATTTATGGGTATCTCTGAGCTCAATCAAGTCGTTCTGAGTAGCATTCAATACACATTAAGTGGGCACAAGCTCTCACTACAATGAATGACCAACTTGAACAGAGTTAGGTTGTCAGAATGACGACTGACAGTGACATCTAACATAAATGAGCTGATCTCTCCAGATCTTCATGGTTGCCTATAAATACAAGGGATACAGCTGAGAGGAAGGTATGTGAATTCTAATTGAGAGATTCATTAAAGCTGAGATATTGAGTAATTCAACCTACAGTCCGACTAACTTGATCATCAGAGGGGAAATTTCGGCAAACACCCCGCCGGGTAGTAACTGTTTGTTCATTTCAGGAAGAACATTTCGGACCAAACAAAACAAGTTGGATTCAAAGCCTGGTTCGATCCAACCCGTCTCGTACAGCCACTGTGAGTATTTTCGTGCTCGCATAATTGGCGTCGTCTGTGGAAAATATCAATACCAGAGAAGCTTAAATCCTCTCTCATGGCGACTCCTTCTAAAGCCAACTCAGACGAGAGTAGACGGACTATCCCAGGACGTAGTTTGATCAATCGAAATGAGCAAATGGGGGACAATTCTCAGGAACGGACCCCTAGACAACTGGAAGGAGTCATAGTCCAGAAGGCTACTATTGACCAGATGAGAAAAGAGATCGATGAGCTCAAGGCCGCGTTGCTACAGCAAGGCAAAGACAAGCAACACGAGGATGATGCCACCAGCAAAAGGGGCAGCTCGGCCCTCCGCAAGGGTCGGCCCCCACGCTCTAAGGCCAATTTGGGCGTCCGGGTCAACGACGAACTATATCCTACTAAAGAGGTGCCATCTCGGCTAATTCAAGGAAGCTCCAGGTGACTTGTTCCTCATAACAAGCCCTGCAGCTCGGCAGAGAGCAGTTATTTTCCTTCGTCTCAGAGGAGCACAGAAGAAGAATCCGTTACCTGCTCAACTCGCCATACTTATTCTACTTACCAGCACTATAGCCCCCGAACGGCCAAAACTGAAGGTCACGTGGGGGCAGCGAGAGAAAATCTATTTTCTGCTCGTCTCGGCATCATCCCAGCCCTCGAGCCACAAAATCCATAACAAATGTACGAAAGGTGGAGTGTTCGGTCGGCGGATCCCCTGGAATCGTGACTAAATTCCTGTCTACTCCATTTTCGGCACGGATCGAATTCCTCATACCTCCAAAAGGATTGTCCCTGCCCAAATTCAACTCTTATGATGCGAAGATGAATCCCAATGCCCACATCAGCAACTACCGACAGATGATGACATTGTGGAGTAATAATGATTCCCTCTTATGCAAGGTCTTTCCTTCCAGCCTCGGTGAAGCTGGCCAGCGGTGGTTCGGTAAATTCGTTGCATCTTCTATTAACAGCTGGAGAGAGTTGATCACCGCATTCGTGGCAAGATTCATCACCAGCACAAAAATCCTGAAAGACATCAACACACTTATGGTACTTCGGCGAGGCCAGCGTGAATCCCTGCGAACTTATGCTAGCTGGTACTGGGAGGTCTACAATGACGTGGATCATTGCAGCGAGGATATAGCCGTAGCTGCCTTTCGCTTAGGACTCATCCAGGGAAGTGAGCTCAGAGGTGCCTTAACGATGGAGCCACCTCGGTCCATCGCAAAATTAATGCAAAGGGTAGAGCAATTCATACGAAAAGAAGAGGATTCTGGCTTGACTGAACAGAGCACGGTAGGGACAGGGGCCAAGGGGTCCAAGGCCGACCATGAACAAACCAGAAGGTCGCGGAACA
>JAUTBS010402791.1:0-10079 GCA_032361285.1 Aequorea victoria | reverse complement strand
CTACTCAACCCAGATCTAATCTCAATGTGTCGACACCCAAACCTTTTGTGTCGACACTGGCGTGGAAAATTCAAATTCCTGAAGCTCTCAGCGGCTCTTTTCTCAGCATTTAATGTGCCATTAAATCTCCCAACGACTCTATTCTTTCAATAACTATATAAGGATTAAAGTTTGAAGCATCAAACTACTGGAGATCATCATTCTACTGTTCTACTGCAAGAAAACCAGAGCATATCACTGCTAATCACTTACTTCTCATTTATTTCTCTTACATACTCCAGTCTGTGTTTTACTCCTCACCTCATTTATTATAAATCCTCTTGAGAGTGAGTGATCACTTATTGCTGTGAGCTATTTATTGTTGTAATATTCTCACACAAGGAGAAAAACATTCTACAACACCTGTTAAAAGAATTTTGGCTGCTCTTTGCCTAAAAGAAGGTAATTTCGATTCACCCTCTGAAGAATTCGATTGTACTGTGGCTTCAATTCGCCTATTTGAAGAATCCATTTTAGTGGATTGATATACCCAAGGTGTTTGGGGAGTGGATGTAGGTCAAGGTAGACTGAATCACTCTAAATCTGATTGTATCTCTCTTCCCTTAAACTCTTTTTTTAGCATTTGCTTTTATCTGGTATTTATCTTATTCCGCATTAAAAGAGTTTTCGAAAAAAAAATTTAAGTTTGCCAAATAACCCATTCATCCCCCCTTTAGGTTGATTTCGGGACAACAGATCTGTCCACAACGGTTACAACAATTTTGGGTCTGCTATCCTACATTTCCATTAGTCTGGTTCTATGGCTGGTTCGGCGTATAAGCCTTCTTGGCAGGATTACCATCTCCAAAGTTATTTCCCGTTGGCTTCGCATCTCTACCCCTTTTCGGTTGCAGCTCTCTGTTCTTCTGGGCATCATTCAAACTCTTTTTGGCTAAAAGAGCCTTGGTCATCAACTCTAATAGAGTCTTCGCCTCAAATAGCGAAACCCTACTACGAATAGCTGGGCGTAGACCTCTCTCGAATAGTACTACTTTATCTTTATCCTCATCAACATACTGTGATGCGAATCGGGTCAACTTAACAAACTTTGCCTCGTATTCTGCCACTGTCATTCCCTTTTGTTCCAATATTAGAAACTCAGCTTGTTTCTGTTTCTTGATCGCTATCGGGTAGTACATATCATCGAACAATGCCAGGAATTTTGTCTAGACAAGTTCACATTCCCTTCCTTCATACTGGCGCTTCACCATGCACTACCAATGTTCAGCTTGTCCTTTGAATGCATAGGTTGCCAATGACACTTTATGTTCATTAGTGCAACCTAACCATTCAAAGATCTTTTTCATGCAAAGCTTTCATATTTTTGCCTTATCAGGATTGGTTGTCCCCTTAAAGGTCGGAGGGTGTGCCTGATCGATTTTGTCGTTAGTGATCAAATATAATATTTATAAACAGCGATTAAACGAGCTACTCCGTAGAATAGTGCGCAAGATCGAGTGTCGGTCCACAGGGACAAAAAGGATAAGCTATCTATTTTATTAACTAACCTCGTTATTAATTCTAAAGTGGGAAGTAAAAATTGACGATTGGTTGATTAACTAAAGAATGCAATTAAAACTAAATGAAAACTGATTTAAAATAAATCCAAGGATATACGAATCCATCCTAACTTAGTAACTGCAGGTTTTGAAATAGTTTTAGATACTTTCACATGAATCATTCAAAACATCATTATGGCTACAAGCCGTAATGATGCAGCAAGAAAACTCAAAAGAACGGTAATCGGTCTAGGATATCCAGATTAGCACGCGTTGTCCGTAATCAAGCCACGACACAACGCGTCTTTTCTGGGCATATCCTATCACAATACACATCAAATGATGCAAAGAAAATATTGTATAACGAATCATTAAACTATTCACAGAAAAGAATAATGATAGAGCAATAAAAAAACTTTTATAAAACATTATTGAATGCAATAATCAATAATCCCAAAAATCGTTACACAATCGAATGATCCAAAAGAAAGCAAGAAAAACCAAAACTAGAACAAAAACTACATTACAAAAAGGTAGGGTTTCATCGAAACCCTAGACGAGGAGCTTAGCCGCTCATTGACAAGACGAACAAGCAAGATCCGGATGAACGTGACATCTCCATCTTCTTCTCCCTCTTGCGCTTGAACCCTAGCCCCTCTTGGATGTTATTTTGCAGTTTTTCGAACCCTAGGAACTGAAAACAAGTTCCTTTTTATATCCTTTTCCAAAAACCATGCGAGCGACTTAAAAATAGAAGCTGCCTCGCCGACGAGCGTCCGGACGCAGGTGATGAGCGTTCGGACGGAAATGATCAGTGGCTCTTCCTCGGTTGAGCGTCCGGATGTTGGGAATTCTGTTTGGACGATTTTGGGCAGATTGCAGCTCGAACATATTTTGCATTATTTCCTGTTTCTTGACATCGTTCTCGCCAAATGTCTGACTATCCGCTCCTGCACACAAAACATAACTAAAACCTTTATTAAATAGATAAAATGAGGATACAAAATATAAGTTAAAGGGCTTAAATGTGTTCATTTAAGCTCATATCACCAGTCACCCCACAGACCTCCTCTATTTAACGGGTCAAACTATACCTATTGGAAAATTAGAATGACTTATTTTGTGCAATCCAAAGATATGGCTGCATGGAGGGTCATTAAAAATGGTTCACTTGTTTCCAGCACCATAACCGAGGGTTCATCCACCCCTAAACCAGAAAAATACTATACTGAGGATGATTGGAAAAAATTACAGACCAATGCTAAAGCTATAAATCTCTTTCATTGCGCACTTGGTCCTGATGAATTCAAGAGGATCCAAGGATGCAAAAATTCTAAGGAAATTTGGAATAAACTTCAAGTCGTTCACGAAGGTACAAACCAAGTGAAAGACAAGAAGATTGATATGTTAGTTAGAGATTATGAACTATTTAAAATGAATAATGTTGAAAATATATCTGACATATTTACCCGCTTTAACCTCATTATTAATAATCTAAAATCTATTGGTAGAATTTTTTGGAATGTTAAAATTGTCAGGAAAATTCTAAGGTCACTACCAAAAGATTGAAAACCAAAGGTGACCGCCATCGATAAAGCAAAAGACCTCACCACACTTGGCCTTAATGAGCTCTTGGGATCACTCCTCACTCATGAGTACACATTAAGAGATGAAGAGGACGGCAAGATGAAGAAAATTGTGGCCTTCAAATCCACTAAAGCTGCGAAAGAGGAAGAAGAATCTGAAGATAACGATGATGAAGAACTAGCCATGATCACAAGAAAAGTGACTAGAATATTGAAGAAGAAAATAGAACAAAGGGAAATTCAAGAAATAGAAGGGTTAATCCAGTAAAGATCCAAGTCCAAAGGAGAAAAATAAAGAAGTTGTCTGCTACAACTGTCACAAGCCAGGACACATCAAGCCCGAGTGTCATTTGCTCAAGAAGGATAAGAAAGGGTTCCCAAAGAAGGCCATGAAAGCCACTTGGGATGACTCCGGCTCAAGTGAAGAGGAGAAAGATGTAAGTGACAATGAAGTGGCAAACCTTTGCCTCATGGCCCACGAAGATGAGGTAACTTACTTTTCGGATAGTGATGATAACCTTCATTCAAATGAAGAACTTCAAGAAGCTCTTAAAGATTCTTTAAAAGTTATTATAGAATTAAAATCTAGAAACAAATCTTTTAAGAAAGAAATAACTGATTTAAAATCAAAAGTAGAAGTTTTAGAAAAAGAAAATGAGAAACATGACTCTTAAAATCTTAACCGAATTTCAAAATGAAAATATCTTGCTAAAACATAAAATCAATGATTTAATTAAAATCATAACTAAATTTACTCAAGGTGAAAAAAATTTAGAAATGATTCTTGGAACTAGATGCACCTTTAAAAAGGAAGGACTAGGTTTTAATTCACATAAAAATAAAATTGTCAACAAAAATTCCTTTGTCAAAGCATCACTGCCCAAGTCTGCCACTTGTGATTTTTGTAAAAAATGTGGGCATGTTATTCAAAATTGCATTTCTAGACTTAAAGAAGATAAACCAACCAAAAGGGTTTGGGTTAAGAAGGGTGATCCGCCACCCAAAATTACTAAAATACCATTTGTGATGCTTACCAAATCTCAAAAATTTGAAAAGAAAAAGGTCTTTAAATCACCTTAAAAAATGCACAAGTCTGTCGGATCTCATTTCAGATATATAGATCCATATATGAAAAATATAAACTTTTATACTAACCCCTATAGACCCAAAATAAGATGGGTACCAAGATACATCAGTTATGATGACTTTGCAAGTAGATACAAGCAACGATAGGTGATTCCTTGATAGTGGTTGTTCAAGACACATGACCGACAATACAAGTTTCTTCACTTGCCTGAAGCCGAAAGATGGAGGATACATCACATTCGGGGACAACACCAAAGGTAAAGTTGTTGGAGTTGGTGACATAGGTAACACTTTATCTCTTTGCATTAAAAATGTTTTACTTATTAAAGGACTTAAACATAACTTACTTAGTATTAGTCAATTATGTGATAGCAATTATCATGTTTCTTTTGTTTCAAATAAATGTGTTGTGAAATGTGATGAGCATGTTGTGTTCATAGCTTATAAAAATTAAAATGTGTATACCATTAGGCTAGATGACTTATCAAATCAAAATGTGAAATGTTTCGTGGCTCATAATGAGCAAAGTTGGTTATGACATAGGAGATTAGGGCATGCTAGCATGGACTTACTATCAAAACTTTCTAATAAGGAATTAGTTAAAGGCTTTCCCAAAACCAAGTTTTTTAAAAATAAAATTTGTGATGCATGTCAACTAGGAAAACAAACAAAAATATCCTTTAAAAAGAAAAATGATATCTCCACTTCTAAGCCATTGGAACTTTTTCACTTGGACCTATTCGGACCAAATCATGTGGCTAGTCTAGGTGGAAAATTATATGCTTTTGTTATTATTGATGATTATACTCGTTTTACTTAGGTACTTTTTCTTGCCCACAAAAATGAGGCACACACACACTTTGCTAAGCTATGTCGCATGCTACAAAATAAAAAAGGCTATGCAATAACTAACATTAGAAGTGATCATGGTAGAGAATTTAAAAATGAAGACATAAAAAAGTTTTGTGATAAACATGGCATTGCACATAATTTTTCCACACCTAGAACCCCACAACAAAATAGAGTTGTAGAATGTAAAAATAGATCACTTCAAGAAATGGCTAGAACTATACTCAATGAACATAATTTACCAAAATATTTTTGGGGCGAAGCCTTTAGCACCTCATGCTACATCATGAATCGGGTGATCATTAAAAAACTCTTAAATAAAACACCATATGAACTATGGATAGGGCGTAAGCCCAATATTACTTACTTTAAAGTCTTTGGATGTAAATGTTATGTTTTAAATGACAAATCAAATTTAGAAAAATTCGATGCAAAATCGAATGAAGCCATTTTTTGGATATTCCTTAACAAGTAAGGCTTATAGAATCTATAATAAAAGAACTCTTGTTGCAGAAGAATCTATACATGTTAATTATGATGAATCTAACCCATTCTCAAAGAAATTAGATCAAGCGAATGACCTTGACTTACTTGAAGAAGGTGTTGATAAAATAAACATGAATGAAAATTAACCAAGTACTAAACCTAAGGAAGATCTAGAGGATCCAAAGGATAGTGAAAATCCAAATAATGAATCAACTTCACTTTCTCTAGCTTGGAGATTAGTTAATAATCATCCTAAGGATCAAATCATAGGAGATCCAACTAGTGGTTTAACTACTAGATCAAAAATACAAAATACTTGTTCACATGTTGCTTTAGTCTCCCAAATAGAATCTCATAATATAAATGAAGTACTTGGTGATGAAGCTTGGATTCTTGCTATGGAAGAAGAGCTAAACCAATTTGATAAAAACTAAGTTTGGACACTTGTACCTAGACCTAATGATCATTTTATTATTGGCACAAAGTGGGTGTTTAGGAACAAAAAGGATGAACATAGAAATATAACTAAAAATAAAGCTAGATTAGTTACCCAATGATTGAATCAAGAAAAGGGCATTGATTACGATGAGACTTTTGCTCCGGTAGCTAGAATGGAAGCCATACGAATGCTACTTGCATTTGCATCTCATAAAAGATTTATACTCTTTCAAATGGATGTAAAAAGTGCATTTCTAAATGGCTATATTAAAGAAGAAGTCTATGTAAAACAACCACCCGGTTTCGAAAATAATAAATTTCCAAATCATGTTTTCAAACTAACAAAAGCTCTCTACAGTTTGAAACAAGCTCCAACAACTTGGTATGAACGTTTGAGTGGCTTTTTAATAGAAAAATGTTTTTACTGAGGCAAAATTGACACAACTTTGTTCATAAGGTGCACAAACAATGATATGTTGATAGTACAAATATATGTTGATGACATTGTGTTTGGTGCAACTTGTATGGATATGGTAGATGAATTTGCTATAAATATGCATGATGAGTTTGAGATGAGTCTCATGGGAGAATTAAATTTCTTTCTTGGCTTGCAAATCAAACAAAATCAAAAGAAATTTTCTTAAATTAATCTAAGTACGTTAAAAATCTTTTGAAATGATTTTAAATGGATGAAGCAAAACCATTTAGCACACCTATGAGTACTTCAACCAAACTAGACAAAGACAAAAATGCCAAGAGCGTTGACACAAAACTCTTTAGAGGCATGATTGGTAGCTTGCTATATCTAACGGCTAGTAGGCCGGACATCATGTTTAGTGTATGTCTATGTGCTCGCTTTCAATCTAATCCTAAAGAATCACATTTAATTGCCGTCAAAAGAATTCTAAGATATCTAAAAGGCACAATTGAATTAGGATTATGGTATCCAAGTAATGCTTCTTTTGACTTGTTGAGTTACTCCGATGCGGACTTTGCCGGATGCAAAGTAGAACGCAAGAGTACCTCCGGAACATGTCATTTCCTTGGACATTCCATTGTTTCTTGGTCAAGCAAGAAACAGAATTCTGTTGCTCTTTCCACTGCCGAAGCTGAATATGTAGCAGCCGGTAGTTGTTGTGCTCAAACCTTATACATTAAGCAACAACTAGAAGATTTTAAGTTATCATTTGAACGCATTCCTATTATGTGTGATAACACGAGTGCCATCTGTTTAACTAAAAATCCAATTCAACACTCTCGAACCAAGCATATTGAAATAAGATATCATTTTATTCGAGACCATGTTGAAAAGGGAGATGTAGAACTAAAATTCATCTGTACGGATAACCAACTTGCAGATATATTTGCTAAACCTCTCCAAAAAGATAGATTTAGTACAATTTGTAGAAAACTTGGTATGATTAATTTAACAGATATATAAAAATGAAATAAATACTCTGTGTGCTATGTGTTGATGCTTAAATCTGTTAAAACTGGTTGTGTCGACACCTTAAGTATAGGTGTCGACCCCCCGTGTGCTGATTAACTAAATTTTCTGTGTGAAAGAATATTTGTGTCGACACCTTGATAGCTTTGTGTCGACCCTTCTTATCCCCTTGGTTCAGTACCCATTTGTGTCGATACCACATATTTTGTGCCGACCCAAATGACACCTTTGTGTCGACCCATTTTAAAATGTGTCGACCCTTTGTCTCATACATCGAACCCTTTCCTAAGACACCTTTGTGTCGACACCAAACATATTTGTGTCAACCCCTTACGCCGTTTTAGATATATTAAACTCTGGTTTGAATTTTCAAAATTATTTCAAACTCTCTCTCACGAAACAACGAACTCTTTTGAGCGTCCCTTTGCTCTCGTTCGTGTCGACCCCTCGAACCTTACACTCTCTCAATTCGTCTCTCACCTATGAAAATGCCTCCCAAGACAATGGGAAGAGGTTCTAAGAACCCTGTCAGCCCTAGGACAAAAAACCCTAGGCCAGCGAAGAAGACGACGAGTCCAGGCTCCACCTCAGGCGAAGCTTCTGTTTTCACTTCTGAGGTGATTCCATTTCCTTCAAAAGAATTTCAAAACCTCTACTTCACCTATTTTATTTCTCGAAAATTAGTCCCAGGTCGTAGTATTGACCTTCCCTTTTTCAACAAAATTGAGATGTCTTTCCAAACTCTATTTTCTAATCTTTGTTGGGAAAAGTTTCTCCAACTTCGTGAACCTCATTACCCAAACCTCATGAAATCATTTTACTCTCATTTCAAACCTACTTCCAACTCACCTACAACCATCACTACTTGGGTGAAAGGCACAAGCATTGTTTTATCCCCAACTCCACTCAATTCAATTCTGGAAATTCCAGATGGGGACATCATGTTTGATTATCATCAAAAATCGATTGACTGTGATGACTTCTCCTTCCCAGAAGCTGTCAAACTAATCTTTGATAATCAAGACATTGATACCAGTAAGCCCTTGGAGGCCAATGTTCTTAAGACTGAGATGAGGCTCTTGCACCATATAGTAAATCACATTTTCCTACCTCAAATGGGAAAATTCGGTGATATTACCATCTCTCGAATTTTTCCTCTGTCACTCCTCTCTCTGATACTCCTGCTGTTCCTTCTTCTCCGTTGGTCTATCGACGTCGAGGCCCCACTCCTCTTGATGTTCCATCCACCTCTACTGCTCCTCTTACTGTTGACCTTTCTGAGGTCCTTTCTTTTCTCCAATTCTTCAAAACTCAAGTTTGTGAAGAATTTTCCTCTCTAAATCAAACCGTTTCGCAACTCTCGCAATGCATGACTATAATGGAAAAGACTACCCGTAGTCTCAAAAAGGACGTTGAGTTTGATTGTGGCCGAAACCTATCCACCTCCTTGGAGATAAGCCTTCAATACATTGTTCAAGCCAATTAGAAAGTTCTCAAGGAACTCTCCAAAGAACACAAGGCCAATAAATAAATCATTGAAAACTGTCTGCTTAGGATGGCTAGGTTGCGCACTACACCTACTGCCCCACTTGCACCTGACCCCACAACACCTGGTCCAGATGCCTCTTTCAAGGCTCAAGCTTCTGCTGCTTTCAAAGGTAAAATTCCTGCTACAACCGCAGAACCCAAAGAAGATAAAGCAGCTCACAAGAAGCGTGAAGAAGCTGAAAGAATGGCCGCACTATTTCAGCTGTTGACTGAACAAGAAAAGAAAGACACACGCTCTTAAGCAGACAAAGAACGTGCTCAAGCCAAGAAGGACCAAGCTGCTAAGGACAAGGCATTCAAGCAATCCATGGATGACTTTTAATTTTTTTTTTGAACTTAATGGATGTATAAAACATTTTTTTTTGTTATATGAATGAATGCTTTCTTTCACTTGCTCTGATTAATCTGCGATCTTTCCCTCCTTTTTGCTATGACAAAGGGGAAGAAAAATGCATGTTTGATAATGCATGATTGATTTGTGAGAATGTTTGCAAAATCAATTAATCAATCAAATTAACTATTATTTAAGCAGATATCTTATTTTGAGCTCTTAATTAGCACATGCTCTGTTTGAAATTATATATGCTCTGATTTTGTGCTCTGAATAAACTTATATATATGCTCTGATTAAAAGAACAATTTATGTATGCCCTGATTAAATTTATGTATGCAATTTGATAACGCTCTGATTAAATTTTTTTTTTTGCTCTGATTAAAAGACAAAATTTGTTGCACTGATTAAACAAAAAGATTTGAAACTTGATCAGATGTATCCTCTGCTTTTATATAATTATACTTGTCTTGAATTCATAAACAGAAAGGGAGAAATGCTCATACACTCATATTTCTTTTTCTATATGCTCTGATCATATACATATGCTTTTTTAAATCCCATGCACATATTAAGGGGGAGTTTTCACTCCTTGCCTTCTTTCACAAATCAATGATTGTCATAGTCAAAAAGGGGAGATTGTTGACCCAATGGTTATTCAATCATATCATATCTTTGATTTTAACTTATAACAACAATTGATTTGATGTTTACTAATGTTTGATTGTGCAATAAGTTAATATTTTCAGGATTTAAAAGCACTAAAATCA
>JAUTBS010402780.1:0-10080 GCA_032361285.1 Aequorea victoria | reverse complement strand
GGTCACCATTCTCGAAAATGGGGCGTGACAGTGGTAATGGGCATTGCAGTAGGTACGTTGGGAACCGAGACCAAACTCCACGTGTTGGACTTTCCAGCCTCATTCAACCTTTTACTTGGGAGACCCTGGTTGCATGATCTAAAAGTAGTCCCTTTTACTCTCCATCAAAAAATCAAAATGGTGTAGATAAATGCGGTGTTGGTCATCCAATGAGACACTACCAAGCGCCATAGTAACGACACTTCCTCTTTGTTTGAGGTACAACCGTAATAGGCTGAACTACAGTTGATAGGATTTGATTTTGAAGGAGCAAACACATAGTTATGGAGCCAAATCCTAACAAACTCCTATCCATACCTCTGGAGGATTTCATGAATCCTTGCGTGGCTACCATGATGAACCACATGGGATTTTTTCTGGGAATGGGGCTAGGAATGAAGCATCAAGGGATACTTGGGCCAGCGAAAGTACCTACTCAGCGCAACACCTTAGGGTTGGGGTACAAACCCACAAGGAAAGAGATATACCAGCATAAGCAAGCAGCAATAAAAGCATCCTAGGCCAAGAAGCATGGAGAAAAGGCAGCAGCAAAGCCAGCCAGTGTCCCAAAGAGTCTGAATGGGCACTTTGTGAGAGAAGGAGATGATTTCCCCTTTTGCGGATTTCCAGAGCCTTGGGTCGACCAGGTCACTACGAAGCAACACCTAGGGTTTGAAGTCTTCTTCAACCATAGTCTATCGAATGAGCCAAAAGAAGAAGATATCATCTCCAGTCAGACCATAGAGCAAGAAGACTGAGTTGATGCAATGGATGACCTGGTAATGGAACTTCTTTTCAACAAAACGAAACAAGGAGATTTAGATCAATCAATGGCTATAATAATGATGATCACGAACAATACAAATGTCTCTGACCATTCAAAATTAATCGTAAATATTGTGAAAAAACTCAACAATTGGAGAATCGGATATTCTTATATGTCCGAGACAGATTCAGAGGAGAGCGAGTCCAAGGATGAAATCAAAGCTGGAGAAAGAAACAAGTTCGAAGGAGAAGCCGAATACAATGTCGAGATCAAAATCAAGAAAACTTTTTCTGTCGAGTGTGGCAATTCTAGTTTTAATTTCATTGTAAAAAAAACAATCATCTTACTATTTTCAAGTCTATAGCTTCTGAGTCTTTCATTAGTAATAAAATGGATGAGAACTTTGCTTACTTCGATGGGATTGGCGTGGAATGCATGAATCCTAAAATTAAACATGATAACGAACTCCCTAAAGAAATCATAGTCATGTTAATAAGATAGAAAGAGGGTCGTGCCCAAGCTATTATGGAATAAACTTTAATAATAGATTTGGGTACAGAAGAGAAACCTCAAATGATTCAAATTGGTTTCACGTTGTCTTTAGAGGATGGTTAGATTTTAATTGTTTTACTCAAAGAATATAAAGACATTTTCGCATGATCTTATGAAGGCATGCCTGAAATTGATCCGCACAGTGTCCAACATCGGATTCCTCTTTACCCCGATGTCAAACTTGTAAAACAAAAGTTAAGAAGGGTAAGATTCGATTGGCTTCTAAAAATCAAAAAAGAGATCACCAAACAATTAGATGTCGACTTCTTAATGGTAACTGAATATTCCCAATGGGTAGCTAACGTAGTATCGGTACCTAAGAAAAATAGCAGAATTTGAGTTTGCGTCGATTTCAAGGATCTCAACAAGGCCAGTCTTAAATATGGTTTTTCTTTGTCTCACATAGACACCCTGGTGGAAAATACGCCTGGTCACGCACTCCTATCATTAATGGATGATTTATCGGGATATAATCAAGTACTAATGGCGCCCAAAAATAGACAAAAGACGACATTCACGACCCAATGGAAAACTTTCTTCTATAGAGTCCTGTCGTTCGGATTAAAGAATGCAGGGGCAACATACCAATTAGCTGGTATAGTTTTGTTACATGGCATGATCCACAAAGAAGTCGAGATCTATGTCGATGATATGATTATAAATTCTAAGTAGCGAGATCAACACGCCGATATCTTATTGAAGTTCTTCGAAAGAATCTGAAAGTACAAAATGCGGCTCAATCCCAAAAAATACACATTCGGGGTCACAACTGGCAAACTACTCGGGTTCATGATCACCAAATGAGGCATTGAAGTAGACCCGACTAAAACCAAGGCTATCCTAGAAATTGAACCTCCAAAGAAAAGAGACGAAGTTCAAATGGGATGATAAGTGTCAAGCATCTTTCATGGAAATTAAAAAGTACTTGCAAAATTCGCCGGTGTTAGCACCTGTAGTGTATGGGAGACCACTCATTTTGTACTTGTCAGTGGCGGAGATAGCAATGAGATGCATGCTGGCCCAAGAAGGTGATGACGGCACAGAAAGGGCAATCTACTACCTTAGTAAGAAAATAACAGGTTATGAGCTAAAGTATACATCATTGAAAAAGACCTGTTGGGCGCTCATTTGGACTACCAGGAGATTGCGACACTATCTATTGGCCTTTTTAGTAAAATTGGTCTCCCAAATGGATCTTATCAAATACCTGTTCAAAAATCCAGCCCTAATAGGAAGAATGACCTGGTAGTTATTACTGCTAGTCGAGTTTGACATCGTCTTTGTCACCAAAAAATTGATGAATGGCAGAGCAGTAGCAGAATTCCTAACAAATAATCCAATCGAGGAGCAGGATGGCGAAGAATTTGGCTTCCCAGACAAAGAATTGATGGAGGCAACAAGGGAGACTGGGCAAATGTACTTTGACGGGGCCTCAAATCAGAATGGATTTAGTGTAGGAATTATGCTGATAAACCCCGACTAAGCCCACATTCCAATGTCTTTCAAACTTAACTTCAAAGTAACCAACAATGAAGCAAAATATGGAACCTACACAATCAGAATGACAGTCTTATTAGAGTTTAATGTCCTTCACTTAGAAGTAATTGGGGACTTAGCATTGGTAATAGCCCAGTCAAATAAAGAATGGAGAGTTAGGGAGCAAAGGCTAATGCTATTCCACGAAAAGTTAGAATTACTCATTTCAAAATTTGATTTTATCTCTTTCATCTACGTACATCGGGGCCAAAATCGGTTTGTCGATGATTTAGCTACTTTAGCCTCTATGATTCAAATACTAATAGAAATAAACATGATACCTTTGATGATTCAGCAAAAGGATGCACCAGTTTGTGAGATTAACAATGTTTCAGAGGAGAAACAAGAAGACTCTCCATGGTATACCGACATCTGGAACTTTATTGAAGATGAGAAGTATCCAGAGAACACAACTGGAAAAGACAAGCGAGCAATCAGACGGCTAGCCACACATTCGTCATCTGTGGTGGGAAATTATACCAAGAGTGCATATCAAGGAATTTAACTACTTTGTGTAGATGAGAAGACAGGGGCAAAGATTGTAAAAGAAGTACACTCTAGGAGCTGCAAGCCGCATATGAATGGACACATGCTGGCTAAGAAAATCCTATGCTAAGGGTATTTTTGGACCACTATGGAGACAGGCCGTGTGAATTTTGTTCGTCGTTGCTAAAAATCCCAAAACCATGCCAGTTTAATCCACGTCCCCCAAGTCGGCTGTATAGCCTCACTGCCCCATGGCCTTTTTCCATCTGGGGTCTTGACGTGATAGGAAGAATTACCCCAAAAGCCTCCAACGGTTATGAATACATTCTAGTGGCAATCGATTATTTCACCAAATGGGTAGAGGCTGCGTCATTCTCAATTTTGAAAGCCTCCCATGTCGCCAAGTTCATAAAAGACAACATAATTTGCTGCTATGGGGTGCCTAATGAGCTCATTTCAGATAATGAGTCTCATTTTTAGGGAGAAGTCGACAAGTTGTTGGAGAAATATCAAATCACCCGCCATAGATCCTCCCCATACCGACCTCAAACCAATAGAGTAGTAGAAGTCGCAAATAAGAACGTCAAGAACATCCTACAAAAGACGATAGAAACATACAAAGATTGGCCCAAAAAGCTACTATTTGCACTATGGGGATATAGAACATCCATCCGTACATCTACTGGAGTCATACCCTACTCTCTTATTTACAGAATAGATGCGGTATTGCCCATAGAGGCAGAGGTCCCGTCGCTCAGAGTTCTTACCGAATGTCAGATATCGGAGGCAGATTGGCTAAGGGAGAAACACGAAGAGCTAGCATTACTAGATGAAAGAAGGCTACAAGCTATGTATCATTCCCAGGGGTATCAGAGAAGAATTTCCCAATCATTCAACAAGAAAGTGAAAACATGGGGGCTAATTAAAGGAGATCTGGTTTTAAAGGAGTTTCGTACACGGATCTTCGACCTAAGAGGAAAGCTCAAGCCCAACTAGACGGGACAATACATCACCAAAACCATCATGTCAGGGGAAGGAGCTCGGCTCATGGACATCAACGGAAATAAGTTTGCAGAATCGACTAATTTGGATCGATTGAAAAAGTTTTACCCATGAGAGATCCTAATAGGTTGAAAACCCGGAAGGGGAACTTATGCAAAAATTAGGGCAGAAATTAAAAAAGAAAAAGAAAAATAATAATAATAATAGCTCGCTAGGTCGAAATCCTAAAAGGTCAACTTAGCCAAAAGTTAGAGCGATAAAAGGAGAGAAAGAAACACCATAGTGAACCTTAACTTGAGCTACGTTATGGCCTGATTCCCACATCTGGAATACGTAGGCAGTTCTGATTAAAAGAGGCTCGGTCATTATCCAAACAGTCGATAACAGGCAAAAGTAGGATGTCCTCAACACTAGGGGCATTAGTTGGAAAATTTATGTACCCCTCCCCTTCGACACTAGGGGCATTTTAAATGGAAAAACTAAATTTATTCGCATATACAAGGGGCATTTCTTAACTTTTACAGAACAAAGGGACATAAGAGTTTGATGGTGGAAGACATGTTTGGAACCTTTTTCAGGATTGTTAACATAAAAAGTGCACAACATTCATATGTTCTAAATAGTAAAACCGTATCAATATTTGTGAACCAATAAAGATAATTTCGGCAATCGAGGACGATCAAGAGATGACACTCTTTATTATTTATGAATTTATTCTGAAAGTATCTAACATAATACTAGGGCATGATCCTTTCAAAAAAATATAAAAAAAAACTTATGAAGAAAAAAAGGAACAAGCATTCCCCTAAAGGCACAAAGAAATGAAAAATTGCCAAGTTTGTTTCCATTTTTTACTTTCCTCTTCGGTTTTCTTGTGTCTGCATTAGATGTCTTTTATTAGTCATTACTCATACTCTGAAGACAAGCTAATCATTGAAGAAGAAGTAGGGCCCACACGATCTTTCCTTGCCCAAAACTTGCAATAATTCGATAAAAATTTGGCGTCGACTTTTGACATTAGAAGCAATTCTTTGATACCCATCTTCTCACTTTGAGTCACACCAAACTGTTGCCAGATACGAGCTGGAAAGTATACGGTGTATCTACGAAGGCCGACTAGGCAAACAGTTCGCTCTCTTAAAAGACACGATCGCATAGACAAAACGTCACACCACAGAACCCTCCAACGAATCTTGTCTCAAGAACGCATGTCCAACCAATCTTGTCACTCACTCATTAAAGAACATCAACGCTTAAATGGACCCTGCAGATAACAGGACGGCTTGTACCGGAGTGATTTAGGAACGTCCGACAACTTAACGCGATCCATCAACCACATCTGCAAAGACTTTGAAAACATGTCAATATCAATTTTCACAAAAAAAAAAAAAAATTGTCCAAAATTCTTTATGCAAAAGAAATGGAAAACCAAAACAAAACAAACTTTGCTACAAAATAAATACTTGTAAAAGGATTGAACTCCCTTGAAAGATGGTGATCAAACCGGACTGCACGTCATCCAAACCCATCAGTGTTTCGGCTAAAATCATCGGCATGGGACTACCCAACTGGGATACATGCGCCATCACGTCCACAATCCAAATATTCGGCTTCATGTTCCAAGAAAGAAATAAAAAATCTACCAATAAACACATACACAACGCATGCCTACGTCACTTCTGATACGAGAGATCACCTAAATCACCCAATGGACTAAAATGGTCAAGTAACTTTCGAATGAACAACATGTCACCAGAATATAAATGTTTTGCCTCCCGAGTCTTGAAATCACAAAGGTCGGTCAAGGTAGCCGCATACCAAGAACGCAAGATTGGAAAGTCATGAAGGTGTATACCAAGAATGGATTGAAATTCTTCGATTGTTGGACACAGTTCTTGGCAACCAAAACAAAAAACTCGAACCACGAGATCCTACAACTTCTCCGCAACAAAAAGAAAGTCGTTTTGGAGTTCGACAGAACGCAACACAAACAACGAATTCAAGCCAAAACATTGGAAGTTTATCTTTTCAATTCCGGAAAAGTCATCCATCCAACCACCCAAGTCACGAGTGAACGGCACATCTATCGTCAAGAAACAACACCAAGCTCAAAACAAGGAGAAAAATAGAAGAGGAATGATGAATTGAGAGTTGAAAGCGTCACTTATATAAAGCCAAGAACCCTAGAATCTTGCAAAAAAAAATTTAAATCCAATTCAGGACAAGATTCTCAAAATTTTTGATCCAGAAGCATAAAGGCCGGACCGGTATAGAACCCTGCAGAGCACCCCTTTGTGAGCTGGACCGGCTCCCCATGAAGGCCGGACTGACTTTTCATTTTTTTTATATAAAAAATTCAAAAAATGCGAATCTCTTCCAAAAACGCAACTTCCAAAAATGCAACATTTCTGAAAACGTAGTACTTCCTCGAATGAAACTCCCAAAAACAAGCAGTTTATCTAAAATACGCATCCAAGTCGACCCAAGTAATTCGAAAAATGTACGACTAAGCATGAATCTTGGTTAAACCATAAACTCTAGAATTCAAATCCCAATGTGAACATGATACGATCGAATCTTAACAAAACATTTAAAACACACCTAAGATCGACCCCACAAAAATACTCATAAATTTGTTCGTTATTACAAAACCATCACTAGAAGAAAAGAAATGTTTTCACAATGGCCCAATCACTTGTGGTTCCTCTTCGATCTAGCTGGACGACTTGAAGAGGCTACATTTGAATGAACTTCCGGAGTAAAATCCTCGGCCGTATCATTTTATGTGGTAGGCTCAAAACTCAGAGCTCGTGTACGTCGAGAACATTAAAAGAACGACGACTTCTAGAAGTTTGCATTTGGACACCGGATCACCAATCCTCACACTAGTAGAACGTCTCATAGGAATCTGGCAAAAGAAAATGGGTGTTAGGATCAAGAATAAGCCAGAACAGAGAAATCAGAGAAAATAAGAATACTCATGGCATCAGTAGTGCTCCGACAAGAAGCAGTCCGAGTGAACTCATGTCTTCGAGATCGGTGAATAATCTCCATCATATTTCCATACCCATCGGGAAGATCTATGGACCATGGTACGGGCAGAAGCCGGGAAGAGTTCCTTGAAGTAGACCTCTGAGATGGTTGAGCTACCCTGGAGGAAGGTGCATCATTACATTCCCTAGTTTCAAGAGCCTCGTGATCAATGGGGTATTAAACGATTGCGAACAAACTGGCTATAAGATTCAGCCCCAGTTGCCAGAAAATGGGCCGCGTCATATCCATCCATGGCCTTATCTAGATCATCGACGTCCAAAAACAAAGGGCACCTCATAGAAGCGGGAGGCGGAAGAGGAACCCGAAAAATATTTGTGCCAACGGATTGGCGAGACACCCTCTCGCCCAAATACCATTCCCTAAAAAAGGGGCCCTCTAAAAGAAGCCTATTCATGGGGGCCTCCCTTAGAATCAGCGGCAGTTCCTGATAGCTCATTTAAATCCCAAAGATGTCATGTCACCTGACATACAATAATATGAGAAAATGGGCAGAAATATTTCGAAGGAAAAAAAGAATAATAATGATTAAACACTTGGTTAGAAGTCAAAGCACTCAAGGAATCCCGGGTCTTTAATAAATTATGTCATGTGGGCCGGTCTCCCATGACAATCTTGACCCATCACAGATCCCGAGGAAAAACGCTTGGAATCTCATGAGTATTCAAAGGGCCAAGGAATGCATATACTTATAACACCATGTTAGCACCCAAGATTTAATAAATCGTTTACTGATTTTGATGATAACAAACAAAGATTTGAGAAAGTTAAAAAGGGGAGTTTTGATAGCTACAAGTTTTAAATAAATCGTGTAAATAATTTAAATGGTATCAAACAAAGCATTGATAAGTTAAAATAATTTATTATTTAAACAAAGTTTTGTAAAACTCTTAATACATTTCTAAATCAATCCTTAAATGATTCAAAGGAGTTTTTAATGGTTAACACTCATGATTGGGGTTGACCTTGTATTTAATAAGATTTGAAGTTATTTCAGGTGTTAAATCAAGTGTTAAAATGATTATAAAAATCATTAAAATATTTTCTAAATAAAGCACTACCACAAAATTAACACAAGAATTTTTCAGTGGTTTTCAAGGATTTGAGTCAACCCAAAGCAAAACATGAGTCGACCCAAAACACACTGCTCTCGGTATCTCCTGCAGAATTCTCTCAAACACAACCATGAGTCGACCCAAGATAGCTCATGAGTCTACCCAAACTATGCAACTCTCTAGATCTCTTCACTGCAGAGACTGTAAGTCGACCCACATTCAGCGTGAGTCGACCCAAGCCTGTGTCCCAGCATTTGAGTTGATATGCCTCAGCCCACGCATCGACTCAATGCCGAAGATCACATCATGAGTCGCTCCAAGACACCTCATGATTCAACCCAACATGCTCATCACTTAGTACATTCATAGAGACAACATGTGAGTCTACTCAAGGCAAGCATGAGTCGATCCAAAGCAAGCATGAGCTGACACAAAGCTACCACAGTCGACCCATAACATCAACTCAAGACAGAGACTTTTGTGAGTCGACCCACTAGTGACTGTCTGCTAAGAAGCCGAGATCACTTCACTCTAAGTCGACCCAAGCAACATCATGAGTCTACCCACGGGCGAAGAATCCTATCCTAATGAATTTGAGGCGACCCAACCTCACTGTGAGTCGACCCAAATGTGCAAATTCAGCAAAATTATTGCGCGAATTACATCATATTTTGGCGATATCTCAGAACATTAAATGCCAAGATTCGAACTGCAACGACTATATTCAAACTATAATTTTATTGGGGATTTGAATTTCAAATTAATCCAAAGAAGATATGGTAAATCATTGACAAATGAGCTACAGATTGCAAGAATCACTCCTGACTATCAAGAAAATTAAATGTCAAGATTTGAATGGATACACTAGAGCTCAGATCTATATAAAGACATGATTATCAATCTTTCAAAGCAGCAATCATTCAGACAAGATCAAAAAGAGAAACAAAAATAGAAAAGAAAAAGAAAAAAGAAGAAAACTGAACATCAATCACTCAAGATCAAAATCAGATTCTCTCATCTACTATTCAGAAAAATCCTTGCAGCTACTGTTCATCATCTTACTCTTGGGTTTTCTTCTGTGAGCCATAATGTAAAAATCTACTCTTCTCAAAGAGTGTTTCTATCATTGTATGTGAAATAAATAACTATCAAAATTTTTATAAAAGTAAGGGTGAGTCACCCTTTACTATTCTTTGTGTGGTATAACACACAAAAAGAAAGATCACAAGTGCTAGAAGCCTGGAGATTTTGAAACGCAGTTTGGTGAGTTTTTTGTAAGAAGCTGAAGAAAAAATCACAAGTGCTAGAAACTTGGTGACTTTAGAACGCAGCTTGGTGATTCTTTGTAAAATATTTGAAACACACCCGTAAGTGCTCAAAGATAGTGAAAAATCTCAAGGACAGCTTGAGGAGTGGACGTAGGCTGGGATAGCCGAACCACTATAAAAATGACGGTGTCATCTTTCTCTCTATCTCTTTCACTTCATATTATCTGTTTGTGATTATATAAATATATATACATATATATATATATATATTGCTTGTTTATCTTATATTGTTTAAAAAAAATTTAAACAAAAAGAATTTTTAAAA
>JAUTBS010402769.1:0-10081 GCA_032361285.1 Aequorea victoria | reverse complement strand
TGTGAATATATATATCTCTATTATATCTATATATATATATATATATTACTGATATTATTTAAAATACTTTTAAACTAAAATAATTTTTAAAAGACTCTATTCACCCCCTCTCTAGGGTCATTCTTCAAATAACAAAAGCCACCAAATCCCTCTCGAAAAACGGGGAGCACAACCAAAGTTGGTCGGATAAGAGCACCCCTATCTAACTCAGGAAGTGTGGAACGCAACTTAGGATGACCCAGAGCCATGTAGCTCATGCATCATGAGCGGAATTGCGAAGCGTAACCTGTTTCAGGGAGGGCATAGGGAAATCTGTCCATCTTGAGAAACGTTGCTACATAACCCACAAGTAAATTAATAACCCTCTATGAAGACGTGAAAATATTTGTCTAGGGACAAAAAAAAGTCAGAGTTAATTAAAAATATTAAAAACACCCTAGGGACAACCAAAACAGGTTAGTTAATTCTCTCGAGAATACGTACGACACAACCTAAAGTTGGTCGGGACGAACAGAGATCCAACCAAAATGCGATCATTCGGATCGTCCACTAAATCGTCGATCGCAAGACCCAATGGGATGCATTTGGACCATAAGACCACGAGATAAGCAGGCAAAATGCGTTGCTCTAGATTGGGCAGATCAAAGGGAAGTCCTTTCTTCTCGAGAAATGTCGATACATAACCCAAGACGGAGTTAATTAAAAATATTAAAAAATTCGCCAAGGAAGACGTGAAAACGTTTGTCTAGGGACAAAACAAAGTCAGAGTTAATTGAAAATATTAAAAATACCCTAGAAAAATGTACAAGCATTTGTTTAGGGATAAAAATAGATCAGTTAATTCCCTCCAAAATACGTACGATACAAATCTATAGTTGGTTGGGCCAAACAGAGATCCAGCCAAAATGGGACCATTCGGATCGTCCACTAAGTTGTCGATCGCAAGACCCATTGGGATGCATTTGGACCATAAGACCACGAGACAAGCAGGCAAAATGTGTTGCTCCGGATCGGGCAGATCGAAGGGAAACCCTTCCTTCTCGGGAAACGTCGATACGTAACCCAAGACGAAGTGAATTAAAAATATTAAAAATACCCTAGAAAAATGTGCAAACATTTGTCTAGGGACAAAAATAAGTTAATTAATTCCCTCAAAAATACGTATGACACAACCTAAAGTTGGTCGGGCCGAATAGAGATCTAGCCAAAATGAGACCATTCGGATCATCCACTAAGTCGTCGATCGCAGGACCCATTGGGACGCATTTGGACCATAAGACCACGAGACAAGCAGGTAAAATGCGTTGCTCCAGATCGGGCAGATCGAAGGGAAGCCCTTCCTTCCTGGAAAATGTCGATACGTAACCCAAGCCGGAGTTAATTAAAAATATTAAAAACACCCTAGAAAAATGTACAAACATTTATCTAGGGACAAAAATAGGTTAATTAATTCTCTCAGAAATACGTACGACACAATCTAAAGTTGGTCGGGCCGAATAGAGATTCAGTCAAGATGGGACCATTCGGATCATTCACTAAGCCATCGATCGCAGGACCCAATGGGATGCATTTTGACCATAAGACCACGAGATAAGCAGGTAAAAGGCGTTGCTCCGGATTGGGTAGATCGAAGGGAAGCCCTTCCTTCTCAAAAAATATTGATACGTAACCCAAGACGAAGTTAATTAAAAATATTAAAATACCCTAAGAAAATGTGCAAACATTTGTCTAGGGACAAAAATAGGTCAGTTAATTCCCTCAAAAATACATACGACACAACTTAAAGTTGATCAGGACGAACAGAGATCCAGCCAAAATGGGACCATTCGGATCGTCCACTAAGTTGTCGATCGCAGGACCCAATGGGATGTATTTGGAGTGTAAGACCACGAGACAAGCAGGAAAAATGTGTTGCTCCGGATCAGGCAGATCGAAGGAAAGCCCTTTCTTCTCGAGAAATGTTGATACGTAACTCAATGCGGAGTTAATTAAAAATATTAAAATCACTCTAGAAAAATGTGAAAATATTTGTCTAGGGACACAATATTAAAAATAGAAAATTTGCCTTATGAAGCGTTAACCCGTAACCCAATAGCAGAAAAACAAAAAAGTCCCCCTCAAAAAACGTGAAAAACGTTATTTAGGGACAAAAATAAAAAATTTCCACTGTAGGAAACGTTAACACGTAACCCAACGGCAGAAAACCAAAAACATACACATATGCAAAAAGATGGAATAAAAGATACAGTGTTCAACTTAATCATACAAAGTTTCTAAGTTCAGATCTGTTTAAATTTTAAGAGTTCAAGTTGTTTGGTTTTATATTCTGAGAAATCATCCGTCCAAATGCTTTGGACCTACCATGTGCATACATCTAAGTCCATGATTCTTTTTTAAGTCTTTTTGGATTTTATTTGATTTAATTAAAGCATAAATGAAATAGAAAATGAAATAGACATACCTGGCGGTTCGACGGCGAGAAATGAAAACTCGGAGATCGAAGCAACTAATCCGGGCCCGTGTTGGTGTCGGTGTAGTAAAAGTGGGAAGCCAGCAGAAACTCCCAAGAATGAGCCAGAGGGTCATACCTCGCCGGTTCCAACCCCCTCGGCATCTCGCTAGTCAGAACCCCGCGGAAGGGATCTAGGACCTGAGGACTGTCCACCGCTGGCTCCTCAGCATAGTGCTCTGAGGGTCCGCCGTCCTCCATAACTGGAGCAGCGTCAGCGGCATCTAGCAGGCCGTCCATAGCAGTAGAATGCTGAGAGCCCTCTAGATGGTGCGACTAACTGGAATGAGAGTCGCCAGGTAATACTATAAGAGAGTCCAGATTCCTGAAAAAGGAATCACTATTTTGGGTCCCGCCAGACTGTGCGGGGACCACCGAGACCGCAACCACCAGAATCGCAGGAGCGGGGTCGTCCTCGTGTGACACGCCGACAGTCGTCTAATCCTCATTGTTTTCCATTTGAGTAAGTCGAAAGTAGGAGGTAAAAGAGAGTAAGAGAGAATAAAGAGAGCAGAGAGAGTCGGCAATTCGCATACGGCCGCAATGAACCACTAGCCGTACTTAAAGTACTTCGAAAACTTTAGCCTACCTGGCGCGCGCCACTTCCCTTCTAGTGGCATCCCACTTCCCTCCTTCACACGTGGCGCTGTGCCACTTCACTCCTTCACCACATGGCTCTACACCATTTCCTTCCTCGTGCACAAGGAAATCCAATCATCACATAGCGCGATGCCACCTCCGTCCACGTGGCGCCAATCAATCCAATCGACACATGGTGTTGCGCCACTTCCCCTATCACGCCCCATGTCCACCAATTGCCATGTGGCGTCATGTCACCTCTCTCGAGACACGTGGCGCACACCACGTGTCCACCTCTCGTTCATCATTTCATGAGTTTTAAAATCAAAAATTCCAAAATTCGAGATCCATCCTCGATGAAAGAAAGCTCTAAAACCATTTTTGATAACTGAAACTGCCCGGCTACTCGTGGCAAGCTTCGTTCTCACCCCTGAGATTTTAAAGATCTGTTTCACGACCTTAAACTGAGTGATTTGGGTTCGCCTCATGACCTAAAACTGAGTGCCTTTGGGTCCGTCCCTCAATCTAAAACCTAATAAACCGGTCTGCCTCATGACCTTAAACTGAGTACCTTGAGTCCCACATGACTTTAAACTACGCACGTGGTCCGACGTGACTTTAAACCGAATAAACGGTCCCACACGACCTTAAACTATGCTTACAGTCTGGCACTACTATAAACTGATGCACGTAGTTCAATACAACTATAAACTGATGCTCGCAATCCAGCACAACTATAAACTGGTGCTCATAGTCCAGCACAACTATAAACTAATGCTCGCAGTCTGGCATGACTATAAACTGATGCACGCAGTTTGGTACGACTATAAACTGATGTACGCAGTCCATCATGACTATAAACTAATGCACGCGGTCCACTCACGACCCTAAAAGGATAGCTTTTTCTTTTGTTTTTTGTTTTTTGTTTTTGTTTGCCTGGTGAATGGTTTAATCAAAAGGGAATGTCTATGGTACTTTGACATTCACTCACCCACGCGTTGCGGTGAGAGTTCTGTCAAAGAAGGACAACTGTAGACACCCTAATTTTGACTAAACCAAACATATGTTGGTTCGAGCCAATTTCGTAAGCTTCTGATGATGAATGCATACATCAGCCGTGTCGAAGGAAGGCCCCTGCGAGTCCAAGAGTCCAAGGAATACCCTAAAACTACTCCAAGACACCTTAAAACACCCAAAATACCAAAAATACCACTTGATACAGCCCAACCCAGCGATGCGCCACCTCTAAGTGGCACACGCCACGTCCCTCCAAATAACCTCACACTATTTCAAAAACCAAGCCACTTCCCTCCAACCTAGCGCCACGCCATAACTTTTCATGCCACTAGCCAAGCCATGTCAGACCCCCAAGCCACATTTTCCCCTGGCACGCGCCACTTACTAATAGCGCCATGCCATTTACACCTGGCGCACGCTACCTTAAGAGAAGACTTCGGCTCCAAATCATCTTCTTGCCCCAAAACCTATAAATAGAACCCACCCACCTTAAAAAATGCTAGAACCCACAATTCTGAGTACCAAACCTCTACAGAATTGATCCCACAATTGTATACTAGCTGAACCTTCGCGATAATATAAATTTAAAGCATAAGTAATTCTCGAAACATGAAAACTAAGAATATCCAATTTAGAATCCCTTGCATTGAAAGGACTCCGAAGACTCGAAGACCGCACAAAAGGCCTCCCGAGGACGCGCCATATTTGAGGAAAAGCTTCAGAACTTCTTGAAACTTTGCTTTTCTTTCGGGATATATGGTAAGTTCCTCTTTTCTCATATTTTTCCATTCATTCATCTTTTCTCTCCTTAAAACTTCTTTCCATTCGGTAAAGGGGGAGAAAAAGGTCGTTGGCCTTGTTCTCCCCAGTTTCTTTCTTTATTTCATTTTCGTCGAAGCATGTTTTTTCCGTTATTAGAATAGTATGTTAGTTTTATTTTCTTTTTCTTAGTTTTTTAGCTTTGGAAATACATAAAATGTCTTCTTTTCATCTTTCTTTCCGTATAAAAACACCCGCACACAAACAGCACATTATTTTCTTAAAATAGTAGCCAATTTTAGGTCTCTGAATGACTAGTTCACTCTTCCATAATGACGCGCGCCATATCCAAAGAGCCCAGAAGTGGCGCACGCCATGACCATATGGCGCGGACCAGGTTCTGAGGTGGCGTGCTCTACCTCTGTTTAAAAACCAATAGCTTCCAATAGCCTTTTCTGTATATTTTCTATGTGTTGGTCTATCTGTGGAAATGCTATCTTTCTGTCTTTCTGTTAGTATAAAAACTCACTTACATGCAAGAGCACACTATTTTTCTCAAAATAATAACCCCTTTTGAGCCTCTGCGTGTCAAGCTCACTCTTCTATAGTGAAGTGTGCCACTTCTAGAGGACCCCAAAGTGGCGCACACCATAACCAGATGGTGCACGCCAGGTTTGACGTGGTGTGCACTGCCTCTGTTTAAAACCAGTGGCTTCCAGTGGTTTTTTCCTATATCTTTCTATTTTAACATCATGTTTTGTATGTATCAACTCCACTGATATGCCTCCATCTCCTACTTGACATGCCTTTAAGTGTAAGTATGCATAGAAGACATTAGTTTTAGGTTAGGTTTTACTTCCTTGTTTGATTTTTGAATGTTCTCTCTTCATCTCCATTTATGTATGTGTTACTTTTGCTAAATTTAAAACAAGAATAAAAAGAAATGGTTAAGTAAAGGTCGGTCTTTAGATCGGGCGAGAAGGGTGCGTAACACCTTCCTCTTTCATACCCCAGCTCCTGAACCATCTTCTTTGGTAAGGACGGACTAGTCCCTTGAAAGTTTTAGTTTTTTGGTTTATCTAAAAATCAAGTGGCGACTCTAATTGTGCAGCCTTTAACACGAACGCGTTTGGGGGAAAACCTCTCTTTTTCATATTATTGTTTTTAAATCAAGAAAAAAGAGGGTGGGTTCCTCACACAACCCTGTTCAACTTTGGCTTTATAGGAATAGTCAACTGTCTTCTAATTCCATTGGCCACACAATAAGTTTCAAACTCATTGTTGCAATACTCACGCCCGTTATTTGATCTCAAGCCTTTAAACGCTTTAATCTTGTTTTATTATAAAATGGGGTCTTCCAATTCTTGAATATGCCAAATACATCATATTTATTTTTTTAAAAATAAACCCAAAGTTTTCTAGTATTATCATCTATAAAAGTAATAAAATACCTAGAACCACCAAGAGAGGGTACCTAGGTTGTCCCCATACATCAGTATGAACTTGTAACACCCCATGTTCTTGAATCAAGTTACTAGTTTACATTTCATGATTGTTAAGATAAGAAAACTTGAGAATAGTCTTCTAAGTGAGGTTTCAAGTCTAGTTTGAGCATAAAGGATTTAAAAAAGTAAGTGAATGGGTTTGAAAAGTTGAGTAGGGTCCAAATTAAATAATAAGATTGGCCCAAGTATTTAATAGCCCAAGGTAATGAGAGACCCAAAAATAAAAAAAATGTGATTAGCCCAAGTATTAAACTCAAACTTATTAATTTGATCCAAAATGATTTAAAACTCAATAAGGCCCAAATATGAAATTTTAAGATGGGCTTAAGATGAAACTTTCAATGGGTTTAAGTTAGGGCCCAATGATGTTATGGGATTTATAAAGATAGGCCCAATATATATATATATATATATATATATATATATAAAACAATGCAAATGAGAAATGGAGCCCAAAATTTATTTAAGAATTCTTTTCAAAATAAAATGCAATATATATATAAAATAAAAATTTGTCCACCCCTAGGAGAGGGGTGATGATGTAACAAGTTGTCTCTCTTTTTAGAATTAAAAGAAAAGGAAAAAGAAAAGAAAAGAAAAATGGGACAAAATAGGTGTAATGATTACACCTTAAGACTTTGTCTCCCAAATAAACCGAACATGTCCTTAGGCTTGGGGAAAAGACATTAATAGAAAGAAAACAAGGCTTTACCATTCTTGGGGCCCAAGTTTTGGTTAGAATATAACCAAACTAAGCTAACTAAGTTCTTAACTAATAGTTAGAATCTAACTAAATGATGGATAAATTGGTCATTTAGCACCAATACTCTTGCCTATATAAAAGGGAAAGTCTCCCACTTCCCCTTATCGCATTTTTGGTGGAGAGATAGAAAGAGAAGAACAACAACAACAAGAACAAGAAGAAGAGAAGAAGAAGAAGAAGAAAAAAAAAAAAAAAGAGGAAGAGGAAAAGGGACAAAGAGGAACTACCTCCATTGAAGACTTTCAATGTTAGTATCTTATTAACTTAACCTCATAACCTCTTCTACTAACTTGAAAACCATCTCCACATTATGTTCATGAAACTTAAATCAAGAAAGAGGATGATGTAAAACACTTAGGATGATGAAAGAACCTAAAATATGGAAGGCTTCTAAAATTATGTTTCATGTTTTCATGAATTAAGAACATGTAAGAAGGTTCAAACCCTAGACAAAATATAATTTGGATTTTTTGAAATTATATGAATATGTATAAAGCATGTATGAATTTTTTTTAGATTTAAGAACATGATTTGATGCCCTAAAATAATTATTGAAAATTTGGGTCCAAAGAGACAGATTCGGAGGCCACTTTGAGAATTTTTAATTAAATATAGAAAACCATGTGGGTTGATTCACCCATCAAAATTTAAGAATATGAGTCTGCTTTCCTATATTTAGTTCACACAAATTGGATGGACAAAATGGGAGTAATTTGGATTCTCCCAAATAAGGACGAATTTGAACACTATATGGTAAAATAGGCTATACCTATTTATAGTGGGAGTTTGAATATGGGTTCTTCATGAAAGAGTTTTCTAACATCATAATCTAGCTCTAAAAAATAGTAGACAAAAATTACAGACTTTTAGTAATTTACTTCAAATTTATAAAAGGGATTCCAGAATCTGGAAATCGAAAAACCTTAAGTAAAAGGGTGTTTCAAGTGTAAGCAAGTACCTATCCTAAAAACTTGAGTTATTAGCAACTCTAATGGATATTTAGAATTCATGAGAGTGGTGTGATGATAACCAAAATTAAGTTGAACTTTAGACCAATGAGGAAAGAAGTTGGATCATAGAAATCCATAAAGGAAAAAAATATTCTAAACCTAAGGAGTTATGTCATCTTAGGTTCATCTTAATAACATGAGTCATTCTCATAGTTATAAATATGTGAGAATTGAGTTGTTACTTATGCTTGAGCATGTTACATAACCTATGCACCGAATGTTTAGCCGCGAAAGGTAGAGCACCACCTCGAGATTCAAAGAGGTGGACATCTTTTGGATCGCTCTAATCAGGTGAGAGTGTCTAGCTTTGTTATAATAAAATTTGATTATTAAAATATTTATCTTGAAATATTTTGATACCATTAAATGGTTTATGAAGCTATGTATATCATTTGCAATAAGTTCTTTTACTTTAAATTATGTTGGTTTTGATCAACTCAAAGATGATACCTTGCATAAAATGAGAAGTCTCGATGCATATAATGAAAGAATGTCTTATCAAAACTCAGAATGATATTTTCTATTTGAAAGTGATAAGTTGTTGCGGCTAACCATCCCAAGTTATTGTGTGCTTGCCCAAGTTGTTGCGAATTTTGTCTAATTCGTTGCGGGCTATGCCCGAGTTATTGCCTTAAAGGCTTATACGAGCTATACTCGAGTTGCTAGCACCTGCCACTGGTGATAAAGAGTGGTTCTCATATCCACCACTCCATTATTGTGAGTCGTGATTGAGGTAACGATACTTTCAGAACTCTCGGTCATGAGGAAAACGACTACTTGGGCACTATAGAACAAATAAATAGTTGTTGGTTGAATTGTGAAAGTTTATTAAGCACTTGATGTTTGGCCTTAAGGCTATTGATATGTTGAGAACTTATTTTTTGTATAAAAAAAAAAATTTAAAAGTATGCTTGCACGATGATATCTATACGATGATGAACCTTATGTGTATGAAGGAAGAAATGTTGAAAGTTGCATGTGTTTTGATCAAAGAGTTTCTTATCAAAATTTGTGTAACTATCTTCAGCATTGTTTTACTGTTTAATCTATTTTATGCATCTCATATTTCATTATAATGCTAAGTCTACTCTCATATAACATTTTTTATTACAGATGTTGGTTTTGGGTAAAAGTCGGTCGACCATAGTGTCAGGGAAGAATTTAGAAGAGATTTTGTTAATTTTTCTCTAGGTTTGGATTGTAATCTAAACAAGTGGTTATGGTCGAGAAGCAACCTATAACTCTTCATGTGTTTTGAGGATTGAGTATCGCGTAGTTAATTATGAACTTTTGTTTTAATGGAATTTTATAAGTCTAGTATGAAAGGTTGATAGTGATGCGGAGTGCATCATTAATATATGTGTTAAGTTTCTATTAGGTGAGCCTGTGATGCACCCCTCCGAGTAGGTTTAGCACCTTAGGGGAGCGGGTGTGACATTTTAGTATCAAATCATAAGTTGTATGTTCTGTAGACACGGTTGAGTCTGGTACTATGGTCGACAATAGGTTGGTGAATAGTTTAAATTGAGTAAGGGATGAAGTAATGGTCACAAGTATGACCAAGGGAAGAGGACTTTGAGATGTCATACCCATGTCTTCGAGCATCCGTCTAACTAGCTTTGAAGTCAGATTGAAAACACGTTCTTCATGCGTAGGTTCCTATTGAAAGTCATAGTGAGTTATCGGATTAGGGGAAGATAACCTATAAGTCTTAGTAAGTTATTAGATTTGGGGTGATAACCCTATGAGTCTTAGAAATTTGTTGGATTAGGGAAGGTAGCCTTAATTATAAACCTTTGTGTAAGCATAAGCTATCCATGGTTATAAGTGGGTTCTAGAGATTGAACCCTAAAGTAATAATAATTCTTGTTGGCCTAAAAGCCATTTTCAATCATGCCTTTGTTTTTGGTTTTGATTATAACAACATTGATTTGTTGTT
>JAUTBS010402758.1:0-10081 GCA_032361285.1 Aequorea victoria | reverse complement strand
TTTTCATTCCATTGTGCCATTTATAATGCTGTAGCTTTTGATTGGTGAGCACGTGAACTCTAGCTCACCCCCACACAGATTGATATATTTTGGCAGGTTTTGGAGCCGAGGCGATGTTCTGGTACTGTCCACTATGGTCTTAGGCTTTAGGGAAGGTAGTGGAGTCTTGGAGTCATATTTTCTTTATCTTTATTTTTAAGAATGTAATATAATGGTGTGATGTTGTTAAGGCGGAGTGCCTCTTACGAAGGTTTTGAAATGTTATGATGGGTCCAGGAATGAAGTCCTTATGTTTTAAAAAAAAATATGCTCGAAGTTTTGTGTTTGATGTCGTGTGCGATGGGTTGAGTACTCATCCTCGGGTTCCGTGCCCGGAGGTCGGGGTGGGGCTTGACACCTTTCTCCAACACTTAAAAATATTTTTTCACTCCACTCTATCTCTCTAGATTTTGTCCAAGACCAGTAGGGAAAGGAGAAAAAAAAAGAAAGAAAATGAAGAAGAAGAAGAAGAAGAAGAAGAAGAAGAAAGAAGAAAGAAGAAGGAAGAAGAAGAAGGAAGAAAGGGAAAGGCATTAAAGCGAAGTCATAGTTCTTGGAGCAAAGAAGGCCACCAAGTAAGTGATCTTCAAGATATTCATCTCCTTATTTCATATTCATATCTTCATACCTCTATAAGATAAAATAAGTATGGACAAAAATGAAGATAGACCATGGAACCAAAAATAGAAAGTTAAAACCATGTTCTAGGAAAGTTTTAAAAGGACTAAAGATGAAGAACAAATAATCTAAAAAATAATTAAGAACCCTTTTATAAGAATATTATGTTGTTGAGATATGTTTAGACATACCTTGGATGAGTTAAAATAGGAGAAATTATTGGATGTATGTTTTTGTGAAGAACTCATAAAAATATAGTAGTCTTTAAGCCATTTCAGAAATTTTCGTGGGAACCAAATAATATCTAAATTAAAACCTGTTTCTAAAAAAGACGCTTTAGGATGTCTTGAGCATGTTTAATTTTTGGTTGGACCCACAAAGGTATTTGTGAACCCCTTTTCCATTTTTAAAGTTTCTGCGACAGAGAGGCAAAATATCAGTTCACTTTGAACCTTTGTATCTTGTTCTATAAAACTTTTCTTGAGATGATCCACATATACACAGAAAGGTCTATGAGTCTAGTTTCATAACCTTTTTACAGAAGTTAATTTCATGGAGTATATTTTGAGATATGTTGATTCTACCAAATAGACCTTATTTTCGACAGATTCGGTTGTACAATTTTTTGGACCCCTTTATGTTCACAACCAGCTCTCGGTTTCTTCATGAAAAGTCTAGACAATATCTTAATCTAGCGCTCTGGAAGTTTTTAGAATTTTGAAGTAAGGTTTAATATTTTTAAAATAGTTTTAGAACAGTGTGGTAGAATCTGAAAATGAAAAAAATATGGTTTAAGAAGGTTTTAAGAAAATCTAAGTACCTAGACCTAAGTTAGGGATATTGGGGACCATGAGGGTACCAAGAATGATTAAAAGGGATATAACTAAGAAGAAAAATACCTCACTTTCATACCCACACAAACATTCATGTATCGCTTTATTTCGCGTAGTTAAGTTCCTATCCAATCTATGTATTAGGAATCGAAGTACCGGAGTGAACCGGAGGACGTGGGTCAAGGAGGAGCACTCATTTTCGAGGTGGGTTTTTCTTATCACTAGCTTAGTATTATGGATGTGTGAATAGTTATATTCTTTATGCTTCCATGACTTATGATTTGATAAAATGAATAGTTATTTTACTTACGAAAGGAAGCTATGTTGCGAACTTGTGTTTTATGAAATGACTTATTAACATATATCTTGAAACATAATGGACGTGAGATGTTTTATGAAATTAACGGTAATATTACTTGAGAAAGAGACGATAACTGTAAACTTATGTTTTTATCAAATAATCCATGAACTTATTTTGAAACTTGAACTCAATACCTTTTTGAAAGATCCTTAAGAACGTAGTAGAATATGAGAACTGTGATGACATGAATTACATTGAAAGATGAGTTAATTGATGTGAAAAGAGCAAGAACTAACTTATAAAGGTTATGAAAGTTTTATGAGATGATATATGAACAAATAATAAAAAATTTAAATGAAAGTCTGAATAAATGATTAATAGATATGATATGTATATCACAATAGTCTTGATAGTCAGGGTGAGTGCCATGTGATGGGTATAATGCACAACCGTTCATGGGTATATGCCATGTTATTATTATTATTATTATATATATATAGTTTTGGGTATATCGCACAACGGTTTGTGGGCATATTTCATGTGATGGGTATACCGCACAACCGTTCGTGGGTATATGCCATATTATTCTGTTAGCTCTACCACCGAGCATTGTTAAGTGGAATCGGCGAATACTCATTAGCCGTGTCTACTGAGTAGGCAGGATATTCGGGGGTGCAGTACTGTAACAACTCCTGGTATTGAGGTTAATACAACCCAAAGTTTTATGAGAAAATATGATTAATAAATAGATAAATATGTTACCACTACTAAGTGGATGGGTGAAAGGGAAAGATCTACTTATCACTACTAAGTGAATGAATGAAAAATGAGATATTAGAAATCCTCTGTTGAGAGGTGGTTGTTAGAAATCCTTCACTGAGAGGTGATGATGTTATGGTTATGAAAACTCCTCCACTGAGAGGTGAATGATGACAAAAATGAAAGATTGTCTTTTAAAAGATAATGAATGGAAAGATGATGAACATGTACAATGTTTTCTTAAAGGAAATAACGAAATGAAGTTGGAAAGCAAAAAAAGATCGAAAATGGATTAAACCTTGAAAAACCCTCTTCTATGAGGTGATTTGTGAAAAGTTGACAACTTGGAACCTTTTATGAGAAAAGTTATGTGTTGTGAAAAGTTACCTTGCTTTCAAACTTATGAAATATTTTCTTCCATTGTGCCATTTATAATGCCATTGCTAGTGATTGGTGAGCACGTAGATTATAGCTCACCCCCACATAGATCTTTGTAACAGGTACATGCGAATGATGTGCGCGGTCAGCTCCATTGCAATATTAGGATTGGGTCTGGGTCCATGGAGATATACTCTACTTGGTATTTTATTTTGGGTCTGTAAACTAAAATATGAGATAGTGGCCGAGATGCCTCTTGTGATGTAAAGTTCTGTTATGTAAAAGAAAAAAAAATATGAAGGATTTTTTCTATGTTAATATAATTTGGGTTGGAGTTGAAAGGCAAGATGGTTTAGTCTTGTTCTCCTCGCATCCCGTGCCCGGTGTCTCGGGGCGGGACGTGACACTGTGTCAACTCACAAGCAACCTTTGACATTGTTGGGTTGACTCAGTGCCCTTTTGGGTCGACTCACTCAACCAAAAACTTGAAAAATAAGTTCTAATGCTTAGGCCCTCTTTGAGCACTAGTTTAAAAGATAAATTAAATTAATTAAAGATTAATTTAACACCAGAAACAAACATGAGAAATACTAAAGGGTTAAAGGTCCGTTTGGGTAACTTTAATTAGTTCATTAGCCTCCTTAAATATTTTTAATTATTGTATTATATAATCAGGTTGACGTAGATTGATTTCTTTTGCTTATAGACTAGCTTGGACATCAGGTGAGTGGATGAAGAACACCACCGCCGCCGGAGGCATTACCATCGCTCGTCGTCTCTTTATTCCTCTGGTTTCTTTTCTTTCTTCTTCCTCCTCCTCTGTTTTGAATATGAATCATAATATACATATATATATATATAACACCTAAATAGTTTAGTTGATTAAAAAGATAATAGTTTAATCAATTAATGATTGTTCATCGACTTGTATAACCGAAATCATAATCATAGAATCAAAATACACACACTCTGATACACACATATATATATATAAATAACATATAACTATTGTGTATATATATATACATATACGAAATATTAAAACTTTGGAAAACTTGAATAAAGTATGATTTTAGAACGTGTAATCTCTTAGAAACTTGACCAAAAGAATCATAAAAGGCGTAGAAACATAAAACATGAAGAAAGGAATTAAAATGGAACAAAAAACTTGACCGTGAAAGTCCCTGGTTCGAGCTCTCCAGTGCATTTCGTACGGACGGAACCCACCAGCGTCCGGACAGAGCTCACATGTCCAGAAAGAAACAGTCTCTGTTCTTTTCCGGGACCCCTCGGTAAAACTCCCTATTTTTCCCCTAATTCTCATAATTTCCTTGAAGTGACCAAACACTTTCATCAACTATTTGGCCCATGTCATTGTACCCTTTTAGAAGACTTGTTGGCCAAAGAAAGTCATCAAATTGAATGACATTTGAGGGGACTAAATTAGGGAATTAATTAAATAAGAAAACAATGAATTCTTCTTCTCTCTTCCTAGCCTATAAATAGGATCCTTGTCCCATGCTTCCCAGACATTTTATTCTCCCCACTCCCTCTCTAAGAATTTTGGCCAGCCCAAGGAAAAAGAGGAGAAAAGAAGAAGAAGAAGAAGAAGAAAGAAGAAGGAAAAAGGAGAAACAATAAAACTAAGTCCATACCTTCAAGCCAAGAAAACATCATGTAAAGACCTCCTAGAACTTTTCATTTATCTCCCTAATATCATGTTCTTATATTCATACCTCTCTAAGATAAAAGATGGTAGATGAAAATAAAAGAAGATGAACCTATACCATGGAAACAAGAAAGGAGTTTAAACCTAGGTTCTAGGGAAATTTGAAAAGAACCATAAATGAAGAACAAATAATCTATGAAAGGATTAATAATCTTGTTTTGGATATATTATGATGTTATGTTGTGTTTGGATATGCTTTTGATGAGTTGAAATGAGAATGAATGTTGGATGTTTGTTTTTGTGAAGAAATAGTCAAAACAGTGTAGTTTTTAGCCCATTCCTTGATTTTTCGTGAGAACCAAATGAAGTCTAAATAAAACTCTGTTTATAAAAGATGTTATTTAGGATGTTTTGAGCATGTGTGATTTTTGGTTAGGCCCCAAAATATATTTTTAAACCCCTTTACTAATTTAGAAATTTCTGTGACAGAGAGGCAGAAAACAGAGTCACTTTAAACACTTGTATCTTGGTCTACGAAAATCCCCTTATGATGATCCTCATATTCAGAGATAGATACATGAGTCTAGCTTCATCCCCTATTCATAGAAGTTAATTTTAGTAATTATATTTCGAGTTATGATGAATCTACCAAACGAACCCTTATATTGAAAGATTTTGTTGTAGTATTTTTTGGACCCTCTGCGGTGTACATCCAGTGTTTGGTCCCTTCATGAACAATGTAGATAACACCTTGATCTTAGTCTCGGTCAAGCTTGATAAGTTTTCAGTGAGGTTTGATATTTTAAAAGTATTTTAGAACCATTGTGCAAGATTCTAGAATGTATTATGTTTTGAGAATGTATGTGTTTAATGTTCTTTTAATACTAGGTCTTGTTTGTCTCTTCTTTAAATATCATCTACGAGTTTAAATGCATATTTATAGCTAGAATGAATGTTATATGGTCTCAATTTATGTTACGGCATCTCTCATGCATGGACCGAGTCTCGGGTGGGGTTGTTCACCGTGTGCCTAGCTTGGCTAGGTTTGATCCTTGTTGGAATGGTTTTGTTCTTGAAAAGTTCACATGGTTGTGACTTGGGTTTGGTCTTGTGATAGATTGAGTGGGCTTCCTTTCCTTGTTGTGATCTTGGGATGGTGGTTTCGGGGTGAAGTGGAGGCTGGGTGATAAGAGCAGCAGATCTGGGTCCATGCTCGGGTTGGTGTAGTAGAAATGGGAGAGGGCCCAGGGCTCCAACATGTGGGCCGGAGGGTCGTACCACGAAGGGTTGAACCTCCTGACATTTCCCCAACCAGGACCCCGCGACAAGGATCCTGGGGCTGCGGGCTGTCCGCCGCTAGCTCCTCAGTGGTGTGGCGGTCTAAGGGCTCACCCTGCTCCCTGGTCTGGGCTGCCTCGTCCATGTCCAAATGGTCCTACATAGCAACGGACCTCTCAGAGGGCTGTAGGGAGGGGCTGGCAAGTAGGCCGCTGAGTCATCCCAGTGTGGGCAAGTCCCTGAAGAACGTCTCCGTGCTTTGGGTCGCGCTAGACTGTACCGGGACCGCGGTATTTAGAGCCTCAGTGGTGGGGTCCGTCTCGTGACCTGCCCTGCTATTTGTCTTGTCCCTGGCGTTTACCATTTTGTTAGGGAGAATGAGAGAGAGTAGAGAAAGAAAGAGTAGGGAGTAGAGAGAGTTGAGAGCGTATGAACGCGTACGGACGCGAATGAACCACGGTCATACTTAAACATAAGCACACGACCCTTCATCTACTTGGCGTGCCCCACTCTCCTCCTCTTCACATGGCGTGACGCCATGTCACTGTCCACCAAGGAGCGCTGCGCCACCTTGTCACCTCGCGCGCCACTTCCCTCCCCTGACCTTGCGTCGCGCTATGTGGCGCATCACCAAGTGGCGTCGCGCCATATCACCTCCCATGGACAATGTACACGTGGCACCAGGCCACGTGTTCCTCTGCCTATTTTATCATTCTTTAGTTTCAAAATTAAAAATCCATATTCGGAGTCCGTCTCCGATAACCTTAGAAACTCTTAGGAATCCTTCTCGGTCGTTCCATCTTCTTGCGTACCAAGCTTCATCTCTCATACCCCGGGTTTCAAAAAAGTGTATGTCTCACAATCTTAAACTGAGTGATTTGGATCCGACTCACAACCTAAAACTGAGAGCTTTTGGATCCATCCCATGATCCAAAATCGAATAAATCTATTCCATGTTTTGACCTTAAACTGAGTACCTTTGTTCCCGTGCAAATTCAAACGATACGCTCGCAGTCCGGCATGACTATAAACTGATGCTCGTAGTCAAGCACGACTATAAATTGATGCTCGCAGTCTGGCACGACTATAAACTGATTGGTCGTAGTCTGGCAGGACTATAAACTATTGCTCGCAGTCTGGCACGACTATAAACTGATGCTCGCAGTCCGGCACAACTATAAACTGATTGCTTGTCTGTTGATATAGAGAGAAAGCAAGCGTCTGAGAGAAAAACGAAAAGCTTTGAGAAGACAAAATAGGTGGACAAGGAGAGCTGGGAGTTCTGCTGTGTTGTGTTCAAAATCTATTGGAGAGAAAGAAGAGAAATCATGAGTAAGGTGCCAGAGAAAGAGAGAATAAGAAGTTGGAGAAGGAGGAACGCAGAAGAGGAAGAAAGGAAAGAGAGGGATTTCACAGCCATTGTTGAATTTTCATCGAAGTTCTCGAGGTAAGGATTGTATCTCTAGCTCCCAGAGGTCGTATACCATGAATTACCTTCCTTAGTTGAACTATAGGAATCTTTCTCCCTTAGTTCTTTTGGCTCTAGAAACATAAACCGTTCTTTATTTTTTCCATTGTGGATTTTTCGTTGGGGAAAAGAAATTGGAGTTTGGTTGTTAAATCTTGGTAGAATGACTCTTGTAGAGAGTTTCCGAGTCTTGGAAGTTATGGGTATGGAGGAGATTAAGTTGTGGGTGTTCTTGAGCATTGGATGGAGTGGAAAAACAACATTGTTTACCCAAACAGAGCCTTAGAATCAGTTTCTGGCCGAAAACAGAGTATCATGCTTTTCTGTAAATTGAGTCGACCAAAGTAACCGAGGTGTCGACTCATATCTTGCCTGCTCTCGGCTTTTGTAGCAGGTGGTGGTGTGGGTCAACAGAACATGGGCTGTGAGTCAACCCAGAGAATTTTTGGTCTCTGTAGTTTGGACAGGTAGGGGAATGGGTTCACCCAATGAGTGTGTGTGTTGACCCAGGCATGGACCCCCAATGTCAGTTGACCCAAAGCCAGGGGAGTGTCGACTCATGCTTTTTCTGCTCTCGATAGTTGTTACAGGCGGAGGGTTGATTCGACCCAAGTGCTTGAGCTGTTGACTCAACCGCTGGCTGTGAGCATTTGTGTCTACCCGAAGAAGGAGTGGGTTGACCCAGGCCATTTGAGTCGACCCAATGTGGGTTTGAGTCGACTCAAATGAGGGGAAAAATAATTCTGTTTCAGTGGTGTTTTGGTTAAATTGTAGACTCTTTTGGCCCTGAGTTTCTTTATGAAAAATGTCACTAATAAGCATATCTAACTCTTGAAAACATTAAAGAATAGAATTATCTAAGAATAAGATGAATCGTTATGTATAAATGTTGTGAATTATAGGTGTTGGAAGAGTGTTTCGGGAGGAAGGCCCAGCACATCGGGATAGTGAAGGACAAGCTTAAAGCTTGTGGTACAAAGGTGAGAGTGACTAGTCTTAATTAAAATGAAATGTGAGATGTGTGTTTTTATCAATGTTTTCCCAATACGCGTGTGTAATCTCATGTTTCTTTCAAGGATGGGTGTAGTGTGAAATTTTGTTGACAACTATAACTCTTGTGCAAGCATGTTTAATGAAAAGCGTGATTAAACTACAATGGTGTTATTTATTAAATGTCTTTCTTGAAGCCTGCCAAGTTATTATGGGTAACCATCCTGATCCTCAGGTGCGTAGAGGGCATGATAGCCATAGTGGCAATGCCCATAATGGGTATGTAGTGGCTTGTCCACAAGTGTGGCCTTTTAAGAAATTTTCTCTGGGTGAATTATCCTAGTTACGTGTAAAGTTGTGCCTACCATTGGTGACATAACAAGTGGCCCTCTTACACGTCACTTTATCATATGGACGCTGTAGTGAGGTTACGATACCGTTGGAACACCCGGTCATGAGGCTAAACGACTACTTGTCCATCGAATAACGTGTGTATATGTGTGAGTGTGTGTGTGGTTGTGAGATAAATGTTGTGGCTTACTCATGTTGTGACGTTTGTATCAAATATTGAAAATGAACTTTTTCATATGAAATTGTGAGATGTGAGAACTTGTTTTATGGTGTGAGTAAAGAATGTTTTATCTAATGCTCTTGATACTCTTATATCATGTCTGTTAGCCTAAAAGTCTTTCAATTAAGCCTTTAAGCTTTTGCTTATTTGATTTTGTCTCAACAACATATTGATTTAATAATCTTGTGTGTTTTGTATGTCTCTAACCATTATATGCTTGACATCATAACATAATCAATTAGGAGATTGTTAGCCTAAAAAGGTATTTCAATCAAACCTTTAAGCTTTGACTTATTTGGTTATAACTCAACAAACATATTGGTTTATCTCTTAGGAGTGTGTTAGCCAAAATAAGTTTATAATCACTATTGTTTGTATGTCTTTATGTTTTATATCTCATGACATTACAGCATAATTGATTTAAATCTCTGGGACTTTATACTTGATTAACCTAATGACTTGTCTTTATATGAGAAAGTCTCTTTCAGGATTAATCATGTTATTTTTAGCCTAAGTATCCAAGTCTAGGAAAAAGTCAAGAGAAGTATTTGAAGAAGTAAGAAGACTTATTGGAGATTGCCTTGCCCAAGAACAAGCTGCATTACAAAAGAAGATCAGTTTGGCTAAGGAGCAAATGGTCGACACATGTTGAAGAAATATCGACACCTTGAAGACAGCACAACCCAGCTCTTAAAGATAAGAAGGTTTGGGTCGACACCAACATTAAATGTGTCGACACAAGACTATTATATTACAGCAGAAAGGGCTGAATCCAAAGGAGAAGTGTCGACACCAAAGAAGAAAGGGTCGACACAAAGGCTGTTCTAGTGGGCACTGGAGTTCAAGACTGAAAAGCTTGAAAAGGGTCGACACAAAGGCTAAAAGGGCCGACACATCTGTATACAAGCTATTTCAGATCTAGGCTGAAAAGAGTCGACACAAGTTGAAAAAGTGTCGACACAAAGGTTCTTCTAGTAAGTATCTTTTTCAAGCCTCAGCAAAATCGAAGAAAGGGTCAACACAAAAATGAAGATGTGTCGACACAAAAAGGCTTACTGTGGGTAACAAAACTCTGGGTTTCAAAATACAAAGAAGGGTCAACACCAAAGAAGAATGTGTCGACACCAGCCTTGCCCAGACAAGTTTGTGTCGACACCAAGGGTTATTTGTGTCGACA
>JAUTBS010402747.1:0-10082 GCA_032361285.1 Aequorea victoria | reverse complement strand
TGGGTGGAGGTATGGGCTGAGGTTGTCTCGACTCATGCGCACTGGGCTGGCTTGGGTCGACTCATACAGGGCTTGGGTCGAGTCAAGGCTTCGCCTGCTAAAATTACAGAGAGCAACTCTATTTTAGTTGACTCATGGATCATCGTAGGTCGACTCACTTCCTCGCTTGATAAAACAACAGAGGCAAAAGTGATTTTAGTCGACATCCACCAATCTTGGGTCGACTTAGGCCTTTGCCTATCAAAACTACAAAGAGTTCTTCTGATTGAGTCGACAACCCCATGGCTTGGGTTGACTCACACGCTCGCCTGATAGAAACTACCGAGAGCTCAGTACTTTGGGTCAACTCACAAAGGGTCTGGGTCAACTCTAATGGCCGAAAAACACTAAAGCTCTATTTTCTGCATTTCCTCTGAAATAAGGGGTCGTTTGGGTGAAAAATGTGATTTTTTCACTTCACCCAAAACTCAACAACACCTACAAACTTCTCTCATCTATATCCATATCAGTCAACCCTCCAACACTCCTTATACGGTTCATTCTACCAAGATTTAAGAAATAAAACTCTAGATTTCTCCCATAAAGTATCCAACAGTGGATCAAAATGGAGGTCTACAACATGCATGTGCTTAGGAAAAAGAAGGACCAAGAAAAGGAGTTCCAATCTCCGATTAAGGGAGGTATCTCCCATTGTAAAACACATGAGAATTGAGAATACGATTCTTACCTTCAAGAACTGTTTCTCTTCTCCTCTTTCTTCATTTCTTCCATTTATGGCGTGGAAGGACTTCACCACTCCAGCTCTAGCACCTTCTCAAACTCACAAACTTTCTTGCTCACCTTCTCTTAAGCATTCTCTTTAACAGATGAAGGGAACTCACGAATTTGGGGAAAAAATGAGTTTTTGAGTCTTTTAGAGAGAGAGAACAGACACTTTTGGGTCTCTCACTGCATTGGTTCTGATGGAGGCACAGGAATGATAAGACAACCACATGGGTTGTCAGCCACCTTCCTTTAATCAAAAGATTGATACTACACAAAACTACAGACTTTATTTTTAAAGTATAGAATGTTCCATTCTCCACATTTTAGGAAACAATTAATTTTGATCAAATTACACTTAATCCCCTCTTCTTTCGGGATTCACAAATTAATTCCATAAAGTTCGAATTAACTAACCGGGATAAAATTAATTATTAAGTACCATTTTAAGCTTAATTAAGATTAATCATTCTTAAAATTTACTTTAGAAATTACGGGATGTTACAGAAATAATTTGTGGAAATGAGTTTTTATAGAGAAAATGGCCTCTATTTATAGGCAAAAGATTGTGTGTGAAAAGATCAAACTACCCCTTATTTAGTTTCAACTCAATTCCAAGTTAGCCTCTTTGTCCTTCTATTTTGATTGGGTTCTAACTAAGTCTTGGACTACAAAATAGTTAACACCATGTTTGGATCCATTAAATTAGTTCTCACAGGTTTAAGGCCATATTTGGTTTAATTGGGAAATATATTCCCTAAAATTAAGGGTACTTGAAAAGGTTTTTGATTTTTTTTTATTTTTATTTTATTTTAGTCACATCAAGTTTCTCTCATAAAATCATCTTCTATGTACGTTTTTACTATTCAATGAAGATTTTGGGAGACTTGATGAGATAGGAAAAATTATATTTTTAAGAAAGTTCCATGCTTTCCCATTTTTTTTCTTTTTCTTTTCTTTAAATCAACAAATGGTCACATCACTCCCCCTCTCATGGGGGAGCCGTCCATGAGGCTTCTAGAAGGCCCATATTTATTTATTTTATTTATTCATTGAAATTAAAATAGATTTTGGGCCAATTTTAAATTTTTGGGTCAAATTTTAAGTTTTTGGGCCTTTCTTTATTTTGAGCTCAAGAATTAGATTTATTGGGCCTAAATTAAAATAATTGAGCCTATTTATATTTATATTTATATTTATATTTTTGGCTTACCAATTTTCTTGGTCCATAGTCCCTAATAAATCATCTTTTGGACCTTAATCAAGATTAGGCCTCATTAAGCTTGTTTCTAATTCTTACTTCCTCAGCTTCTCTTAACTTAATTTTAATTATATTTCTTTGGCCCATCTTCTAAGTTCTCATAATATTTTGGGCCTTAACTTAAGTTTTCATAAGTGTTTCATTATTTGACCTATTTTAATTTTCATGTTTTGGCCTAGGTTAGATATTATGTCAAAACTTGTTTCTTAGACTTTCTTCATTTTACTTGGTTTCTGTTCATTAGTTTGGACCTTTTTTAATCTTTTGAACTAAATATTTTGAGCTTATTTAGGACCTACTTGAGTTCTCTTACTAAGCCCATTAAAAAAATCTAAACTTAGATTTCCAAACGGATCCTATACTTGGTTCTCATGTCTTGCGCCTAAACTTGATGATTAAGAAAGGTTACTTGTAAGACTTATTCTCCTAATTTATAATAGGGTGTAGTCAGGTTTTTAAAACTATGGGGTGTTACATTCTACCCTCCTTAAAAAAATTTCGTCCAAAAATCTTAACATTCCCGATACTACTTAAGGAAACTACTTCAACACCTTACTTTTTTATTTCTCCAAATTTTTCATTTCAACTTTAAAACTCATACTTGCTCTTTCCATACATCATCCTTCTCCATCCTACATAATTTCTAGAATTTAATTTGGTCTCTTCTCATAGACTCGATAATTTCATAACTCCACCGCATATGTTGCCTATTCAAAAATAGTGACATTTAACTTCATCGTAGGGCCAATTCGTTTGCAAGGGTTATTCAACAATCCTTCATTTAATTTTTTTAAAACTTATCTTATCTTTCTCTCAACTTCTTATTTACTCATCCAGAGTCGACTAACAACGTGAAGATTTCTTGTTCGAAATCTTTAGTTGATTGTGAACAAACTTCTTCTCTTTTCGTATAACGCCTCCCTGGTGCCCTCCAGATTCCAAGACTTAATCTTACCCAAAATTACAACCATCGTTTTCACCACGCCTTTCGCGACTATGTTTTATAATCGCCGATATAATTTATCGACATAATATTTGTTTTTACCTTCCCCTTCCGATTGACACGTAAACTCGTACTTGTTCCTCCGAATTTCACTAGGAGTTTCACTCGTCATTGCTGAAAGAACATAAGTAGTTCTTTTCCATCTATTTGTACTTCATTCTCATATTTCCCGAATGCACCTTCATAAGGTTGTTCTATGAACAACACTACCACTCTCCAACGCAAGCCACACTTTTGAAGTTCCATCTCACATTTACTTGTGACAAAAAAAACTCACTCATTTGTTATCCTCACGCTAAATCCAGCCAATACTAGTATTGACTAATCATGGTTACTTAGTTCTAAGATCTCCATTTCCACAAACTATCTTCTTATCTATCTCAAAGATTTCCTTTGTAATGCAAACAAAGCCGTTGTAGGGGGTCGTCGTTTAGTTTTAGGTTTTCAAGATCTTATCTCTTTTCCACTTTCCTTTATGTGTACTGTTCTTCTAAATAATTATTTTTTTTAATCTTTCAATCATTCTATGAGACTTCATAATGTATGTTTTCAATGAATCAAAAAATTAGGAGCTCATTTAGAACTGTTGGTCAATATTTTTAACCTACTTCGATTTCCAATGAACTATGATAGGTTTTTAATGTCCACCGAGTTAAGACGCACCCACCCTTACTAGCATCTTGCAAATCCCGCTTGTCACAATCGACATCTCCAATAACCAAACTCTATCAGTAGTCTAACTATGGTCTAATTTCTTAGACACTTAGTTCCCATTCTCAACAACATTCATAATCTTTCCTTATCAAGAGAAGTTCCCAACAGGTTACAATCTTTTTTCGATATGAAAATCTTAGTGTTAAAGCCACCCACCTCTGTCAGGGTGTTTAGGAAAAATGCCATGCATCTCGTAGACTTATAAGAGTCGATCTTTACCTATTCTGCAAGAATCATTTAACATTTTACTTCACGTTTCTTACTTTGCGAAGTGATCTTACATGATCCTTCGCCATTCCTCCTTACTTACTAGTCTATTCCCGCATAACACTTAACCAACTTACCATCTCTCGAGAGTAATTTTACTTGTCAAAGTATAATGAATTCAGTATAACTCAATGGCCCTAGAAACTTGGTCTCTTGTTCATAGTTAATAACTTTCCATTCTATGTTTCATATCTTTAACTAAGGTTAGAACTCACAATCATCCGGAGATCACCACCTCCAACCTGAGGGTGACCTTATCTTTCATAATTACGTTATTTGTAGAATCTAAGTTCTCATCATGATGGCATCTCTTTGTTCTCTCCATTTACTACTTATTTTATATCGCACATTTTTGTTACATGTTTTCTTTCACTACGCATAGCAAGATTTAATCTCATAATTTAGTTTCTCAGGCCCTTAATGTCCGAAAAATAATATCATTTATAAAATACTTCAAAATTCATATCAATGTCCGTCACTGCTATGGCTCGTACAATCATTTTCAACCATGATTACACATATTCTCCTTCAAGTAAATCAAAGAGTTCAATCCAACATATTCCTTAATCAAAATTTTACTCAAGGTGAACGTCAAGCTCAAAATTGTGTGTCATTATCATGTGTCTTTACCCCATGATCCAAGTTTTTTTATTTTCACATTAATCATCCCTTATATTGGGCTTTGCATACTAAAACTCTCGGTATCTTTTCCATTACGGCACAAGGTAATGAGGCTTGGTGCCAAACCTCAATGGCTATCCTAGTTTAAACTTCATATTCTATTTATGTTCGTCACAACTCAAGATATTTCTCGTTACCTATTTCCACTGACTCATCCGTCACGCACTTTATTCTAATTTTTTGACGAAATGACAACACTATGCGTAAACTTTTAGGGAATAATTCCCCTTTTTCAGACATATGTATAAAATAACACCATTTTTAAGTAGGGGCATAGTCGCCTAGTCAAGGTGACTAAGGTGAATGCCAATTGTTCCACCCAGGAGTATCTGGACTCCACTCCTCGGAATGCCTGGCTAACATAATAAACGGGCTTTTGGACCCCTGCATCTTCACAGATGAGAGTCGTGCTGACTGCTATTTCTGAACCTGCTAAGTAGAGGAAAAGTTCTTCTCTGTATACAGCTCGAGATAGCAGTGATGAGGAGGCCAGGTACACTTTGAGGTCCGTGAATGCTCCCTCGTAGCTTTCTGTCCAGTCGAACGCCTTTTTCAAGACGTTGAAGAATCGCGTGCAATGGTCGGTCACCTTTGAAATGAATCGATTTAGGGCCACCAGTCGCCTCATCAGCTTCTATACTTCTTTTATTATTTTTGGAAACTACATCTCCAAGACTGCTCGGATCTTCTCGGGATTAGCTTTGATTCCTCATTTGCTGACCATGAACCCAAGGAACTTTTCTCCTGACACCCCGAATGCACACTTAGATAGATTTAACTTTATGTTAAAGTTGTGCAGCACTTGAAAAGTTTTCTCAAGGTCTACAAGATGATTACTAGCTTCTCTGCTCTTGGTTAGCATATCATCGGCGTAAACTTTAACATTATGGACTGATCTGGCATCTGAACATTAAGTTGACCAAATGTTAGTATGTGGCTCTGGCATTCTTGAGGCCGAAGGGCATTACTTTGTAATAATAGATGCCTTGGTCAGTAATAAAAGAGGTTTTCTCCTGATCGACCTAGTTCATGAGAATCTAGTTATATCCTGATAGTGCATCTATGAAGCTGATAAGGTCATGGTCGCTTTTCGAATCCACCAACTGATCAATACTAGGGAGGGGGTAGATATCCTTTGGGCAGGCTTTGTTCAGGTTCGTGAAGTCTACGCACATTCTCCACTTGCCATTTGATTTTTTGACTAGAACCACATTGGCTAGCCAATCGAGATAACGCACCTCCTGAATGAACCATGCCCTTAGTAGTTTATCGACCTCAGCTGCTAAGGCATCATTCCTTTCCTTGGAAAATGTTTATTGCTTGTATTTCACTGGCTTGTAGAGCCGATCAATGTATAAGTGATATGTGACCATCTCTGGATTAATTCCTGTCATGGCTTCATGTGTCCATGCAAAGATGGACCAATGCCTCTTCAAGGATTGGATCAACTCTACCTAGAAATCACAGGGAAGAGATGAGCTAATTTGGACTTCTCGGTCAGGTTGGGTCTCGTCTATACTTACTTTGATCAGATCCTCCACTAGTTCTCCCATGTGGACAAACTCTTCATCCTTAACTTTGGCAATATCGAGAGTCATTATTTCTTTTAGCTTTGACTCTCTGAGAGAGATGGCATAGCATTCCCAGAATATAGTCTAGTCAGCTCAGAGTTCTTCCACTCTGTGTTCGGTCGGGTACTTGATCATGAGATGGTAGGTTGACGTGACTGCTTTTAGGTGATTAAGAGTTTTTCTCTTAGGAATTACATTATAAGCTAATGGGCAGTTCACCACCAAGAAGTTGATCATTTTTGTTGTCTGCTTGGGGTTAAAGCCAACCATTAGAGGCAATTTGATCAACCCTAGGGGCTGAACCTTTTCTCCGGTGAAACCAACCAGAGGTGAATTGACCAGGTACAACCTCTCAGCCTATATTAAGCTGATCAAAGGCATTCAAGAATAGAATATCATCTGAACTGCCATTGTCGACCAAAATCCTACATACTTTATAGTTGGCAATAACCATGGTGAAGAGCACGGGATCATCATGGGGTTGTTGGACTCCCTGAACATCAAGATCTGAGAAGGTTATAACTTCCTCTACTTTTGCGGTTTTAATAGGCCGATCGGTCACACAGACCTCGTTCGGCCCCTTGGTCCTTAGCCTTCTGAAATGGGCCCTCCTGAAGGAGCTATTTTCCTTCCTCTAGTAAATCTACCAAAAATGAGTCGAACCTCCCCTGCAAGATTCCCATCTCTGTCCCTGTCGACCTGGGGAGGTCTATCTTGCTGACCCCGTGGCTCTTTCCTATTTTTTCGACCTGCTAGGAATCTCCTCAGTTTACCCCTCTCGATCAGCACTTCAATCTTCTCTTTCAAGTCGAAGCAGTTATCGGTGTTGTGGTCGTGCTCTTTATGAAATAAATAATACTTATCTGGGTTGCGCTGGCTTGGCTGCGTCTTTAGTTCCTTCGGCCAACGCAACTCAGGATCATCCCCGATCTGTAGGAGCACCTGGTCGACAAGAGTATACAGCGGAGTGTACTTTTTGAACCGACTAGTTAGTATTTGGGGCCCTTTGGAATCGGCCTGACTATGTTGTTACTGGTCAAAGTTTCGAGACGTCCTCGATCGGTCCAATTCATCTCTCTTCCTTCGATCATTCTTGTCCCCTTAATCACCCTTCTTGTTTGGTTCCGTAGACTTGTCTTCTCTGGCGTTCATTGCATCCTCAGCGTTCATATGCTTCTAGGTTTTAACAATGAGCTTGACTATATTAGTCAGTGGTGCCTTTGCCAGCGAAAAGAGGAATTTTGTTGGCTGAAAGCCACCCATAAATGTCGTTAGTGCAACTTTATCATCAATGTCATCCTCTTTCAAAGTTTTAGCATTGAACCCACAGGGTCTCGATCTTTCCTTGCTTGACATTGAGGAGATATGTGGTCGACCTCAGGTGTTGCTAATCGCTAATGAAGTGTCCCACAAAAATTCTACTTAACTGAGTGAACGAGAAGATGGACCCACTCTTCAATATATTGAACCATACGCGAGCCGATCCCTTTAGAGTGGTCAAAAATGCTCGGTACATGATTTTGTCTAGGACTGCGTGCAGGTGCATGTAGGCTTTGTATGTTTCCAGATGGTCTAAGGAATCCTTCAACCCATCAAAGGCGTCCATTTGAGGTATCCTAAATTTGGATGACAAAGGCTCGGCCATGACTGCTGGCGAGAATGGTAGGTTCGTCCTCTGCACCATCTTGTCTACTACTACTGTTGTTTTGCCCTTCATGGCTTCCATCACGTTGTTGAGTTGATCTTTGACTTCTCTCAGCTCGGCCTCCATGGTAGTTGAGACTCCGGTCCTCTTGAGCTGATTGTCGCCATCGAGCTTTGGGGCCGGATTCCTTCCCCGGAGATAGATTATGCTCTCATCTTCTTTCTCGTTCCCTTCTAAATCATTTCCTTCTCGCCCTCATTATTGTCCATTCTTCTAGATATTGAGTTGTTGAGGGATGACCGTAGGTCCTCCCTCAGCAGCGGGTGCCAAAGGGGAAAGAGGATGAGGCAGAAGCCTTACTTATTCGTCAAGCCTTTGGTTGATGGCCTGGTTTTGATTAACCAAACCCTGGATCAACTGGGTCAAGTCTCGTAACTGCTGCTCGATGTTGGGCTATCGCGGTTCCTAAGGGCTGTTCCGATGACGAATTTCTTCTAAGGCCATTGATCTTATGGCTACCATTCAAATTGTGAGCAACCCGTGGAGACTAAGAGACTATAAATTTTTTCCACATATGGCGTCAAATATTGGTGCTTGAATTCGAACGGCTTCTCAAGATCGGCAATGACCTGCAAAATGTTAAAATCTAGACACCGGTGAGGTGTCGGCCTATGATCCTCTGATGCTTAAGTCCGCAGAGAGGCAATAGAGTAGAACTATAAACTGTAGAACTGAAAGTAAGAATGCAAAACTGTATCTAGAATCAGAGAAAAGTGGCGTACCTTAGGAGAATATAGGTAGTAGCTATATATAGAGAGGTAAGAATACGAATCCTGGGATTTGGTGGAGGTCGATCTCTAATTTGGTGCTTCAGAGCGTGATTCTCGGGATATATAATGATCCGATCCCTGATTTACCAGTCTGGGCGTGATTCTCGGGATATGTGATAAGCTCTGATCCCTGATTTACCGTTGGGACAGTTACTGGGGTGATCTCGAAGAGAAATCTTTTGGAGTTGCTTTTGTTAGTGTTGACCTAGTCCTGGATGACTGGCCGAGCGTATGATCTGATCGAGTGTGGTTCTTCGGAGTCTCCCGAATACTCTATAGCTTTGGTCAGTATTTTTGGCCTGATGCTGTGCCCCGCAGTCGGCTAAAATCGTAGTTCTAATTATTTGTAACTTTTGTGTTTATTTCTTTCAGTCGGTCGGCTTATAATATGCAGTGAGGTATGGTTTCGATCAGTCGTAATGGACTGCTCAGTTAACTCTCAACAAATGTAATATATATTATTTTAGTTAAAAACTTAAAATATCAAGAAGCCCTATAATATATTACATTAAAATAAATATAATGTATATATTATAATGTATGTAATACACATTATCTTTGGTATTTTTCTGATGGCTTAAAAGGAGAATTCTAATACTTGCGAGGTTCGGGTGCCGAATGAGATGGACTAATGGAGCAAAACTCACAAAAAAAACTTATCCGATCGACATCCTTCACTGGGACCATTGTCACATGCATATGCGCCTATTAACATGGCCTAAGGTCGGGCCAAAGTTTCATTACTATGTATTACTGAAATGAAAAACTTAGGTCTCTCTGGAAGCGGACGATGGGCGATTCTTGGGCGTTTTCTTCTGATTGTCTATCTGGTTCTCTAATCCTTTTCTTTCCTTATCCTTTTGTGTTATGGCGTCTCTTAGGGCCGATCGTGGTGTGGATAGGGTTGATTTCGAAAGTGGTCGGGATGTGGGGTCGGAGCTGGTTCTGTCTCAAACATTTGATTCTACCAAGCTAACCAAGAAAGCTAGGGCTCGCTATGGTGGGAAGGTTGATGCAGCTTTGAGTTGCGGGGCTCTCTCTGGTTAGTCGTTGAGTTGGGATGAGGCTGACAAGGAGTTACAGAAGGAGGTGGTTATCCAGGGTCTCGCATTGAGAGCGGTTGAGAGCATCAAGTCCAGACCTACGGCCCCCTTGAACTTGGGCCAGGTCTATTCTGCCGAGTTGACTGTGAATAAGGCCAGGGTGGAGTGCCGTTTGAAGGACTTGGACGGTTCTGCTCTAGGGTCTGATGTGCCGAAGAGGGTTGATGACCTTCCATTGGGGTTCTCCGAGGGGGGCGAGAAAGATGGCATGGAAAGCCCTGTTGACATAGATAGTAAGGGTGTAT
>JAUTBS010402746.1:0-17254 GCA_032361285.1 Aequorea victoria | reverse complement strand
GCTGAACACATTAACGAATTTAATACTCTCGTCAACCAACTAGAGGCAGTGAGTACTAATTTCGATAGTGAGATCAGAGTATTGATATTACTGTCTAGTTTACTAGACTCCTGAGATGGGTTAGTCATGGCAGTTAAAGATTCTGCTATAGCAGATAAGCTAAAATTAGAGGATGTGACTGGATTCCTTTTGGGATAGGAGTCACGCAGAAGATCAGCAGGTCAGGGGTACGCCTCAGCTTTAGCATTCAGTGCTGAAAGAAGGGAAGAAAGAATGGAAAGGACAATCAAAAAGGATGTGGAAATAATAAGTCCAAATCACGGGGGGAAATCTCAATCACGGTTCGGCGATCAAAAATTCGACGGATGTTGGAACTGCGGTCAAAAATGACATTTCAAAAATGATTGCAAGAATCCAAAGAAGCAACAAAACGATAATCAGGGTGGTAAGAATGTTGTTAATGTTACTGAACCAGATAATGATGATATATTGATTTGTCCTTTGGATAGTCGTAGTGACTCTTGGATTATAGATTTTGGGGCTTCATTTCATACGACCCCCGCATAGATTTTCTTAATAATTATGTGCAGGGAAATTTTGGAAAAGTCTATCTGGGAGATGATGAGGCCTGCAGCATTGTTGGTAAGTGTGATGTGCAGATCACTCAGAAAAATGACTCAGTTTTGTGTTTGAAAAATGTTAGACACGTGTCTGATCTAACAAGGAATTTGGTATCAGTTGGCGAGTTAGCAGAATGCCATTTTGTGATATCTTTTAACAGTGACTCGTGAAAAATGGTCAAAGATTCAATGGTTGTGGTTAAAGGCTACATGGAGGGTGTACTGTATGTATCTTCAGGAACCTACAACAGCATATCATTAGCGCCTTCAGAAGTTGATTCAACAACTTGACACAGCAGACTAGGTCACATGAGTGAAAAGGGGATAAAAGTAATGGTGAACAAAGGGAAGCTATCGGGATTGAAGTCAGTTGAGCTTAATTTCTATGAGGATTGTATATTTGAAAAGCAGAACAAAGTCAACTTTAACAAAACAGCAAGGACTCATAAGGCAGAGCGGCTGAAACTGGTCCACACTGACATTTGGGGATCAGCTCAAGTATAATCTGACATATTTGGCATATTCATGAACTGAAAGGTATTGGTTGAGAATGAAACAGGTTTAAAGCTTAAATACTTAAATCAGACAATGGTGGTGAATACTGCAGTAGTGAGTTTGAGTTTTACTGTGAGGCTAATGGGATCAAAAGACAGTTGACCATTCCTATGTCTCCAAGACAGAACGGGGTTGTTGAGCGGATGAACAGGACGCTTTTGGAGCATGCCAGGAGCATGAGAATTCATGCACACTTGCCAAAGCAATTTTAGGCTAATGCAGTAAACACAGCGGCTTATTTGATCAACATGTCACCTTCAATTGTTTTGAAAGAAGGACTGCCAGAGGAAGCCTGGATTAGAAATGAGGTCAACCTTTCTCATTTACGCACATTTGGTTGTACAGCTTATGCACACATTGAGTCTCAGAATAGGGGCAAACAGGATCCTAAGTCTAGGAGATGCATATTCGTTGGCTATTGAATAAACAGTTTTGGTTATAGGCTGTATGATCTGAAAAATAAAAAAGTCTTTAGAAGTATAGACGTGTTATTCAATGAGTCTGTCTTATACAAAGATAGAAAAAATTAAGAGAATAAGGTTGCAGAGGCACCAAATTTTGTAGAGTTTGATATGACTCCTAAAAATGAGGTATTGCAGCCACGGAATTTGAATACACAACATATTCCACAGGCAGACACACAGACCCCACCTCCCAGGACGTTCACCAGAATCAGTAGACCTACATCACATTATTCTCCTACTTTGAATTATTTATTGCTAACAGATAGTGGTGAACAAGAGTGTTATGAAGAAGCATTATAGGTTGAAACTAGGGAGCAGTGGGAGCATGCTATGGAGGACGAGATGGATTCTTTGTCTACGAACCAGACTTGGAATTTGGTTCAGCTGCCAAAAGAGAAATCATTCCTACACAACAAATGGGTCTACAGACTAAAGGAGAAATTTAACGGTAGCAAAATGTATAAGGCAAGGTTAGTGGTAAAAGATTTTTAACAAAAACGAGGTATTGACTACACCAAGATATTTTCTACTGTCGTTAAGATTTCTACTATTAGGTTTGTTCTAAGAATAGTGGCAGTAGTAGATTTACATTTGAAATAGTTAGACGTTAAAACTGCATTTCTCCACGGTGAGCTGGAGGAAGACATTTATATAAAGCAGTCATAGGGTTTTCTTGTGAAAGGCAAAGAGGAGTAGGTTTGCAAGCTAAAGAATAGCATGTATAGTCTGAAATAGGCATCCAGAGTGTGGTACAAAACGTTTGATAATTTTATGACAAAATTGGCTTCAGCAAATGTCACGGGGATCATTGTTGCTATGTAAATAAATTTCATACTTCTTATATTATTCTGTTATTATATATTGATGACATGCTTGTTGCAGTGTCAGAAATGATTGAGATTAAAAATCTCAAAGCTCAGTTGTCTAGTGAGTTTGCTATGAAATATTTGGGAGCAACTAAATGAATTCTTGGAATACGAATCAGGAGGAACGGGGTAAAGAAATAGTTGAATCTTTCACAGTCAGAATATGCAAAAAAAGTCTTGAAAAGATTCAACATGGATGGTGCCAAACCAGTTGGCACACCTTTGGGAAGCCACTACAGGCTTTCAAAGGAACATGGCGCAATCAGCAATGAAGAGCAGGAACAGATGGCTAAGGTACCCTATGCATCTGCAGTGGGGTAGCCTTATGTATACTATGACCTGTACTAGACCAGACATTGCACATGCAGTGAGAGTAGTCAACAGATTCATGGTCAATCCAAGCAAGGAGCATTGGAAAGCGGCGAAGTAGATTCTGAGGTACCTGAGAGGCACTACAGAACATTCACTATGTTATGACGGCTCAGATATGAGATTACAAGGCTATGTCGATTCAGACTTAGCAGGTGACATTGAAAGCAGAAAAAGCACGACATGGTACGTGTTTACTTCGGGAAGTGCATCAGTCAGTTGGGTTTCTCGGTAACAGAAGATCGCGACCATCTCCACTACAGAGGCAAAATATGTAGCATCTACAAAAGCGTGCAAGGAACTTGTATGGTTGAATAGTTTCATGAAAGAGTTGGGTAAAGAACAGGACAGTTGTCGTTTATACAGTGACAGTTAAAGCGCGATTCGTCTCGCAAAGAACTCAGTCTTTCATTCGAGAACTAAGCACATTGACATCAAGTACCACTTTATTCGGTCTTTATTCGTTCTATGTTAGAGGAGGGTCAGTTCGAATTAGAGAAGATGCACACGAGTGAGAATCCTGCAGATATGTTCACCAAAGTGGTGACAGTGGAGAAGCTGAAGACCTGTTCAGCTTCAATCGGTCTTCTGTCTTAGAAGACAACGGAATAACTCATACTAGTTCACCTATGATCAAGTTTGAAGGCGACGGAGATTTCAGTTTATCAAGAATTTGAACTGGTTTTACTTCAAGTGAGAAATCATTGAGTAGTGAAGAAAAACCAAGTATGTGAAAAAACGTCCAAACGTGGCTCAAAATGTCCGGACGCAAGTGGACAAAAATAAGGAATGAGACACTGGACAAAAACGTCCGGACGCATGTCCGAACGTAACACGGTACTTTGTCGTAAACTTCCGAACGCAGGCTGAACGTCCAGACGCAAGTTAAAAGCGTACGGACGCTCGACGACAGAGGGAGTGCGAATTAGGATTTTCAAACCTAATTTTTCTGTGCCTATATAATGAAAGTCTCAGTAGTAGCAGCCAAGTGCAAGAGGAAAAGATTCATAGAGAGTTTTTTTATTTATTCTTCTTCTTCTCAATTCCGTTCTTCTTCTCAATTTCATTCTTCTTCTAGACTTAGACGAAGATTGTAATCTATCCGTTCATCTTCTTGATCATATTATTGAAAGAGTGTGAGCCCATGAATGTAAGTACAGTTTGCCGAACCACGTATATTGTGTGTCGTGTATGATTATTATCGTGTGATTATTGCTTTTTTTTTCGTCAATTAATTGATAATCTCGGATCTGTGGACGGATTGAATCATTTTCAATCCCCAAGAACACATTCACCCCAAATAAAGGCATAATAGACAATTTATTATAAACATAATATCCTCATTATTTTTATTTAAGTTCACTAACGTTGTAAAGTGTTATGTAAATTTAAACGTTAAGACAGCACTGTGTAATTATACCAAAATCGTAAAGCTCGCTGTAATAAGCTTAAATATTTAGAGAGATTAATATAATTTACCCTATTAAAATTATATTTGAATCAGGAATTTATGAATGAATTTATTTGAAAAAAGAAAAAGCAAAACTAGGAGTATTTTTTTATGGCCCAAAAACTCACCTTAAACCTCTTTGTACCAAGCCAACACAGTAACTTGGAAAGCCATCGACAAGACTCAAGCAACACCAGGAGAATACTTTTTCACTTTCTTATGTTCTCATGTTTTCCTTTAGCATTTTCTTCCCTTAATAAATCATATTACAAATTCATGATCCAACACTGTCAGAAGTTTGGAGTGGGGGCTACTTCATAGGTTTTTCTTATACGAACTTTCAATCTTTTTAACATTAATTCAAACATGCATATACTCTTTAAATTTCTTCTTGGGGAAGAATAAAAAAAGTAAAAAATAATTGGTCGGGAAAATTTTTAAAAAAAAATCACATGAAGGCCTTTTATTAGCTTTTTTCGTATTGAGTGAACTTTTTTCTAACCCAAACGGGGCATACTTCTGAAATTTCTCGATTACAAGAAACCGAAAAAGTAAACAATTGGGACCGAAAAAATAACAGTTTTTCAAATTTGCAACTAAACGGGATCATAATTTCCCAAAAGAGAATGCACCCAAAAAGAAAAGAAGAAAAAAACCCCGAGAAGGTGAAACAGAAATTTTATGCTGGGTCCAGATTAAGAATAGATCATCTCCAGAAGAAACAAATCATAAGAATAAAGCATCAAATAACTGTAAGACAAGAAACAAGGGATTCCCTTCGAACACGCATTTCACCCTATTAACATCTTGATCTTTATACATTCTGCCAAACACGGTGTTCCCTTCAAGTTCTCTAATCATTTCTGGCTATTCAATCGTACACAATTTAGACTGAATCAACATCAATCACCTTGGAAGTTTTCTTATGGTTACTGACCCTGTGGTCAGCTCCTAGCCACTTCTGAATAAGCTCAAAGACTGTTTTGTTACGTAAGAGCTCCCGATGACTACCCGCAACTCCTACCCTTTCCGTTGCTGCAAACCCATCAGCCTGCAAGATGATTAAATAGGAAGTTAGGTAACATAAATGCAACCCAGACTTCTTTTTTTTTTTTTTTTTGAAGAATGAAAATTGCTCTTTCAATATTAAGAAAAAGAATAGAATAGTATTTCAAACTAATAGCAACACGCAGATGTGGTTTCTGGCAGAAAATCTTCCGGTACAATTGCATATCAGTCTAGACGGTTTAGTTTCCAGGTTTGGTGCCAGGGACACTTATGGTTCGAATCTAATCTTCCTTGGCCTTTTATTTGTGACTCAAAACAATCATTAATTCTGGTGTTTGTACATTGAGGGCCAATAAACACCATAACCTAGATAACAACTTTCCTTGCAAGGAAACTCGAAAATAAACTGAGACGGAAAAAGAAACACGGGTAAATATCCAACTCTATAAAGGCTCGGAACGAAAATAAAGCAATCCTGTTTGGCAAATAAGCTGTCTAGCAGCAAGGTGAAAACGAGTATCTTGATGGGGTGCATGTTGAGTTGAAGCCTATCCTCCAAAGAGGATTGTTTTCCCCACTGACAGAAAACATTCGGATGAGCGTTCGGACGGAAGTGCCAGAAGAGGTCTCGAATGGAAAACGTCCGAACGGAATCGAGACATCGTTCTCGTAAAGGACACTGGACAAAAACGTTCGGACGTGTCTTGCGGGAGTCCGGACGGTGGCAGTGTTGATGGTCAAATTTTTTATGTTTTCCGAAAACCCTAGCAGCTCTAATATATATATCTTATGTTATTAGATCGTTAGGTTAAGTTAGAGGCTTAAGAATGAATTAGAACTACCATTGTAACTCTTCTCTTCTCCTCTCTATATAGTGAAATCGCCACAACTACGTGGACGTAACCCGTATTTGGGTGAATCACGTAAACCTTGTATTATTGTGTGATTGTGCGCGTGTGTGCGTTTGATCATTCTTGTTCGTTGTTCATCGTCAAGATCAGATTCTTTTGCAATAACAACTGGTATCAGAGCCACTTGGTTTGAGTGGGAGGAATGGCAGGAGACGAAGGAAAATCGACGGGATCGAAAAGTTCGACGGCACAAATTATGAGTTTTGGAAGATGCAGATTGAGGATTATCTGTACGGAAGAAAGTTACAACTTTCTCTTTTGGGTACGAAGCTTGAAGGAATGAAGAACGAGGAGTGAAATCTTCTCAACAGACAAGTGCTCGCGGTCATTCGATTGACCCTGTCCAAATCAATCGCTCACAGAGTGACTGATGGCGGCCTTGTCAAGTATGTATGAAAAACCCTCTGCCAACACTAAGGTACACCTTATGAAAAAAAGATTAATCTGAAGATGATAGAAGGTACATCAGTAGCACAACATCTTAATGATTTCAACACTATTATAAATCAATTGCTATATGTTGAAATTGAGTTTGAAGATGAAATACGTGCTTTGATTATTTTAACCTCGTTACCTAATAGTTGGAAAGCCATGAGAACGACTGTTAGTAATTCAGCAGGTAAAAATAAATTAAAATATGATGATGTTAGAGACCTAATCTTGAGTGAGGAAGTTCGCAGGAGAGATTCGGGTGAAAGTCTTGGTTCAGGATCTGATTTGAATATTGACACTAGGGGTAGAAGATCTGATAAAAACTCTAACCGGAATAGATCTAAGTCCAGAAAGGGTAGGAGCAAATCAAGAACAGGGAAAGAGGTTTAATGCTGGAATTGTGGTAAAACTGGTCAATTTAAGAAAGACTGCAAGGATCTGAAAAAGAAGAATGATAACGAGTCTGTCAATGCCGTTACTGAAAACGTAGAGGATAGCTTACTTCTGTCAGTTGATAGACCTATTGACTCTTGCGTTTTAGACTCAGTGGCCTCCTTTCATACTACAGCACACTGAGAGACCATTGAGAACTACGTGTGGTGATTTTGGGAATGTGTACTTGGCTAATAGTGAAGCCTTGAGTATTGTTGGGATGGGTGACATCCGTATTCGGCTGCCAAATGAGACTACTTGGCTGATTCAGAAAGTTCGACATGTCTCTAGACTGATGAGGAACCTGATTTTAGTGAGACAATTACATTCAGAAGGACATGCAGTGTCATTTGTTGGTGGTCAGTGAAAAATCACAAAAAGAGCTATGGTAGTGGCTCGGGGAGTAAAGACGGGAACCCTATACATGACATGCAATACCAAGGATACAGTTGTTATTGCAGATGCTGGTTCAGATGCCAATCTATGGCACCGTTGGCTGGGTCACATGAGTGAGAAGGACATGAAAGTACTTCTGTCCAAAAGTAAATTGTTTACTTTAAAGTCTGTTGAATTTGACATCTATGAAGGTTGTATCTTTGAAAAACAAAAAATGGTTAGTTTCTCAAAGAGCGGTAGAGTGCCAAAGTCTGAAAAATTAGAATTGATACATACGGATTTGTGGGGACCTTCTCCTATTGCATCTCTTGGAGTGTCTCATTATTATATGACTTTTATTGATGACTCAAGTAGAAAGATTTGGGTATATTTTTTGAAAAATAAATATGATGCCTTTGAGAATTTCAATGAAAAGTTTTGATTGAGGCTGAAACAGGGCTGAAATTCAAATGCTTGAGATCAGACAATAGAGGAGAGTATACTGATGCAGAGTTCAAAGAGTTGTGTTGCAAAAGGGATCAAGGTGCAGAGGACTATTCCTGGGACACCACAGCAGAATGGTGTAGCTGAACGGATGAACATGACTTTAAATGAATGGGCAAGGAGCATGAGACTACATGCAGGATTGCCAAAAAACTTCTGGACTGATGCACTGAGTACTGCAGCTTTCTTGATCAACAGAGAACCATCTGTTCCATTAGACTGCAGAATTTCGGAGGAGGTTTGGAGTGGAAAGGAGGTAAACCTTTCTTTTCTAAAAGTTTTCAATCGCACTTCCTACATTCATATTGAGTACTCCTGCTTAACCTATTGATATGCCAGATTAAAATCCACCTACAGGGGTTGACATAATCAAATCTATAAGTAGACCCAATGGAGTATCATCAACCTAAATCGTATGCGATTTCCGTTAGTATAATATTATCCGTCGAACACCGAGCGCCGGCACCCAACTCACCGGTCTTGTTGACCTCAATAGAAGTCTCACCTATTGGTGAATCAAAGTGTTGTACACTAAATGTACACGTCTGATAAATACATCGGGATTAAGAGTTTAAGCAATACATAGTAATACGAGGTGTGAATTAATTTATTACAGTCAATACAAAATTAATTATCTCGATGATCACACTCAATACACTCGAGTGTACTAATACATTGAGTCAGAATTTTGAATTTTAAATTCAAACCGTTCACCGTAGCCAAGACAAGCCTACTAAAACAATGTGTTACAGTCGTTCCCATGTTTTGTCCAATTCCATCTAGACTGTAAGTTTTAATAAAATATTCTGTCAGAACCGATGATTCGATCTTTCGTATGTAAGCGAAACTCTACATACCGAATCAAATACCCGATATGAATAAAGGATGAACTTGCATAAATATAAAATAATATATACAAGCATTCATTCTCATTTACATTTTCATTAAAATGGAATTTTATTGAATAAATAATAAAATATGTATAAAAAAGACACGACTTTTAGTATATTATCCTAACACACATGAGGTGTCACTAGGATGAAACTTAAGCCTGAAAGTATATTATCCTAACACATATCAGGTGTCACTAGGATGAAACTTAAGCCTGAACCCTCCTTGAAACCCTATCAACTGTTTTGTACTTATAACACTACTTGTTTAGTCTCTCAAAGGTATTTGCTTCCTATCAATATGGGTAATTATTCTGATTAAATGTCATTCCAATGAATGTTACGCAGAATTTACTTGGTCGTCCGTGGACTAATTAATTTAATGCTACTTATAATGGGAGTGTTAAGCTATATTTATCTTCTAGAGGAGTATTTGTATAATTGTGCTTCTTTTAATATAAATGCATGTGGGAGAAGGTGTTAACCCTAATTCTGCCACCCATTCTCTTTCACCCACATTATTTTCTCCTTTTTTTTCCCTTTATTATTCTTCTCTAATTTTAACCTTTAACTTTGTATTAGAGCATCGATCCATTGCTCAATTTTTCTTCTTGAATATTCAGATGTAATTCTTCTATTTTTTTCGTGTCTATTGTTCTTGTTTGCAAAATAAAATAATAATAATAATAATTAGAAAAATTCCACTGTGGTCGACGGAGCCCCGTCATTCTCAGAAAAATTGTTTCATGTTTTTCTAAATTGCTTTTATATATTTTTCCTATTTTTCTTTGATATTCAGAATTTCAAGGGTTTTTTTTCTTCCAAAAATCTACTTTCGGAACTTTGTTCAATGAAGCCAATGGTTCAAACAGAACCCTAGGGTGCCAATCTAATGATTAAACTATTTTAGAGTTTTTTTTTTGCGATTTTGATGGTGTTTCATGCAACAAGTGCTTGAAAGAGGATTTTTTGGTGTTTTTTGGTACGAGTTCTACAATATTAGTTCCATACTCATAGTTTCTAACGTAATCTTGTATATTTTTGTTGTTCATTAGTTGGGTCCTTGCTTTAATAATTGATTGGGCAGATTTGGTTGACTTTTTTGCTACGTCATGTAGTTTTCTGGTTTGGGCAGATTTGTTTTGGTGACAGATTCAGTTTCTGGTGTTTTTTAGTTGTTGGAGTTGTATTTGATTTCTTCTTGAGGCATGGAAAAAGGGAAAAAACCCCGACAACTAGTGGGCCAGATGCATTGAGTAGTGCTAGGACTCTTGGTGATAATCCGTCTCTTAGTCTTTGTCCTATCAAGTTTGATGGTACCAACTATTTAATTTGATCACGTTCATTTAATATGACCATTACCGCTCGTGGTATGATCGGTTATATACCCAGATATATCAAGAATCCAATGGCTGATGGCACTACTCGAGAGGGCATACTCAAAATGCCCTACTTATGACTTGATTGTTTAACTCAATGCAACCTTCTATTAATCATATTTTTTTAATACTTGATACGGCTCATAAGACTTGGTCTGCTGCAGCACAAACATATTTATCGAAGGGTAATAATGCATAAGCATATGAGTTGAGAAAGAAGCTTCCAGGGTTAGATCAGCACAACAAGTCTCTTGTTGAGTATTATACTGAGTTGAGTGGTTTATGGCAGGAACTGGATTGCTATCAGTTCATGTTCTTTAGGGAGATTATGTTTCCACCCTGCAATCTTTACATCAGTGGCATAAACGCCTGGGCCATCCATCTTGAGGGATTCTAGAAAGACTTTTTCCTAGTTTAATTAGGCATTATCATCGGGGTGGTTTTGTTTGTGATGCTTGTGAAACTTGCAAAACACAAATGGTCTTTTTATCCTCCAATTAATAAAAGAAGTGATTTTCCCTTTATGCTTATTTATTATGATGTTTGGGGTCCATCTCATATGACTTTTATTTGTAGTTATCGATGGTTTGTCACTTTTATTGATTGTTACTTTTATTGATTGTTATTCTCGTGTCACTTGGGCTTATTTCCTTCATACTTAAAAATAAAAAAATTTCTTGTTTTAAGTCTTTTCATAACATGGTCCATACCCAAGAATTGCCATTTTCTTGAGGTAGCACATTCCCTCTTATTCACTATAAACATGCCTAAATCTTTCTAGAGTGAAACTGTCCTTACTGCCGCTTATCTTATTAATTGCATGCCATCCAGTGTTCTTCAGTTTAAGACTCTTTTGGAGCTTCTTCCTGCAACGCAACATATTTCCTCTCTTCCACCCAAGATCTTTGGTTGTGCCGGTTTCATTATGTTTCCAAACACCCTCGTGGAAAATTGGATCCCCGAGTTCTTAAATGTGTGTCCATTGGTTATTCCGCTGCTCAAAAGGGTTATAAATGCTATGATCCCCATACTCGTAAGGTCATTGTTACTATGGAGATTCAATGTTATGAAGAGATGTTGGATCACTCCTATCCTCAAAAGTCTTTGTTTCTTATGCATAATCCTACTCAAAGTGAGGGAGAGAATGAAACATTTGTTGACTGAGTCAATGAGCAAGATATTGGTGTACGATTCGATAGGACTAGACTTATTCTCGACGTTAAAAGAATCCGACTACTTATGTGCCACCTTGCCAATCGTCATCACTGACTCCAGTTTTAGATTCATCCATTGATCCATTTGGTAATGTTCCTCAAACTACTACTCTACATGACTCTGATCATCCGATTAGTCTTGGAAAATGATCTAGAAAGTGTACCCAATATCCCATATCTAAATTTGTCTTATATTACTCCTTGTCTTCTTCATACCGTGCATTTGTTTCTTCTCTTTCTTCTGTATCAATTCCACAGAGTTAAGAGGAAGTTCTCACTGATCCTAAGTGGAAAGAAGCTATGATAGGAGAGATGAAAGCTTTAACGAAAATAACACTTGGGAGTTAGTATCTCTTCCAGAAGGAAAGAAACCAGTGGGCAGTAAATAGGTGTTCACTGTAAGAAAAAATTGGATGGTATAATTGAGAGGTACAGACAAGACTAGTGGCCAAGGGCTTCACTCAGTCTTATGTTATTGATTATGAGGAAACATTTGCTCCTGTAGCAAAGATAAACTATATTTGAGTCCTACTTTCCTGTGCTGCAATTCTTGGTTGGCCTATTCAGTAGTTAGATGTGAAAAATGAATTCCTTCATGGTGACTTGGAGGAAGAAGTGTATATGGACATTCTACTAGGTTTTTCATCCAATGGCACTAAAGCAAAAGTTTGTAGATTGAAAAGGCCCTTTATGGGTTAAAACAATCTCCCGATAGATTTTACAAGCCTACAATCAGATTTAGATACATACAGAATCATGCGAATCATACAATGTTCATCAAGCGAGACAATAATAAGATCATTGTCTAATTATCTATGTTGATGAAATTGTAGTGGCTGGAAATAATACAGAGGAAGTATCTAATCTCAAAGCTCTTCTAGCTAAGGAATTTGAGATTAAAGATTTGAGATCATAAAGATACTTTCTTGGGATTGAAGTAGCCAGATCTTCTAAGGGTATCTTTATCTCACCACAGAAGTATGTTCTTGATGTTCTGAATGAGACCGAAATGTTGGGTTGTAAACCAACAAATTCACCTATAGTATCCAATCATTGGCTTAGTGATAGCATTGGAGAGCCTGTAGATAAGTGAAGGTATCAAAGACTTGTTAGAAAACTTGTATACTTATTTCATACCAGACCCGATAAAGCATACACTTAATCAATACCTCCATGATACTCATACAATACATATTGATACTGCATACCGTATCTTGAGGTATCTTAAATCTTCTTGGGAAAATGAATTTTGTTCTCCAATCATGCCCATTTGAGTGTGAAAGCTTTCGCTTATGCAGATTGGGTTGGTTCTGTTGACGATGCGATCTACTACAGGCTACTGTACCTTTATAGGAGAAAATTTAGTTACATGGCGAATAAAAAATTAGTCTGTGGTAAAAGCTAGATCAAGTGCAGAAGCTGAAAAATATTTATAGCTCATGGAATTTGCGAGCTTATGTGGCTCTAATTGTTACTGAAACTAAAAGATTTGGGAATTGATAGTTGTGGGCCAATGCCATTATTTTGTGATAATAATGTTGGGAAGCAACGGAAAAAAGAACAAACCACAAAAGCACGAAGAACAAGAATCAAAGGATCACACGACACAAGATGTATGTGGTTCGATAAGATCGCCTAAGTTCACGGGCTCACAGATCACTTGTTATTGCTTTAAGAGAGTTTACAATGTACAAAACGTGATATGAGGCTAGGGTTCATAACTTATATTTATAGGGGACTTCAATTAAGGCAACTACGCTTGAAAAAAAAAAAAACCTCCGTGTGGACGGCCTCCAACTCTGTCCAGACAGAACCAACCTTAGACCCCTACTGCCAACTTATGTCTAGATAATCTGGACAAACGCACTAGCCTAAAAAACAATTTTAAGGTTCTGCCCGTACAGCCTCCAAGCCCCGTCTGGACAAAAACCGCCAAAGCCTAAAACAACTGAAGTCTTCACAAACCTCAACAATTTCCTACTTGAAGATTGAACCAAACCAAAGCCTCTGTCAAACCAAACCCAAAGCAATGCATACAACGGTGATTCTTCCTGTATCTTTTAAACATGAAGAACAATTGAACCTGATCATGTCTTCAGCTTCTCAACTATAACTAACTTTGTGAACATGTCTACGTACATAATTGTCACTAGTGTGGATCATCTCTAAATCAAATTGTTCATCCTCCAACAAAGAGCGAATAGAGTAGTACTTGATGTCAATATGTTTAGTTCTCGAATGAAAAGTTGACTTCTTCGCGGGGTGTATAGCACTCTGACTATCACTGAACAGACGACACCAGTCTTGTTCCTTGCCCAACTCTTTCCTAAAAAATTTCGACCATACAACTTCCTTACACGCTTCCGTAGTTGTTACATACTCTGCCTTTGTCGTGGAGATGGTCACAATTTCCTACCATCGAGAAACCCAACTGACTGTTGCACTACCCAATGTAAAGACATAACCAGTAGTACCCTTCATGTTATCAATGTCACCAGCTAAATCTGAGTCGACGTAGTCCTGCAGTCTAGTGTCTGAGTCATTATAACATAAAGCAAAGTTTGTAGTACATCTAAGATACCTTATAATCCACTTCACGGGTTCCCAATGCTCCTTGCCTGGATTAACCATAAATCTGTTCACTACTCTCACTGCATGAACAATATCTGGCCTAATACATATCATAGTATACATAAGGCTACCTATGCATGACGCGTATGGTACCTTAGCCACGTGTCCCTGATCTTCATCACTAACTGCCACTTGTTCCTTTGAAAGCCTGAAGTGGCTTACCAAATGTGTGCTAACTGGCTTAGCAACTTTCATGTTGAACATTTTCAACAACTTCTCAACATGTTCTTCCTGTGAGAGGTTCAACTTCCTCTTTGTCATGTCCCTGTTTATCCGCATGCCGAGGATTCACTTTGCAGCTCTCAAATCCTTCATAACAAATTGTTGGGCAAAGTGTGAAAAAATGTACCAGGGGAATTCTGTCCAGACGGTCCACACCGGCGTCCAAACGGTATGAAGCAGAAAAGGGGTTTCAGCCAATATTGCATTCCGTCCGGACGAAGCCTAGTGGCGTCCAAACGGTGGTATTTGCCCGTTCTCTGAGAACTCTCTAGTTTGCGCCACCCAGACGGGGACAACTGGCGTCCGGACGGCGCCAGTGGTGTCCAGACGATATAATGCTGACGGGAGCGGATTTCAGCGCATAATCCTAGCCACCAACCCTCCCTATATATATGTTGTTATGTTTTTGCCTTAGAGTATCGTGCTAAACTCTTGTAACCTATTATTTATCATAATGAAACGATCTCAGCAGCTGTGGACGTAGCTCGCATTGAGTGAACCACGCATATCTTGCGTCTTTAATTACTTCCTGTATTACTTTTCTACATTCGTATCTCATTGATCATGCATAGGAATTGTTCTAATTCCTAACAGTTAGTATCAGAGCCTTGGGTTGATTGAGAGCGATGGCAACAGATGAGGGAAAGGTCAAGATCGAGAGGTTCAGCGGAGCAAACTTCGGATTCTATGCAGATTGAAGATTATCTGTTTCGAGGGGAAGAAGCCAGAAGCATGACAGATGCTGAATTTGTGTGCGAAGAAAAATGTAAATGCTTTTACCTATATATAAAAAGTTGCTCTCTACAAATGTTATATGTTGAAATAGTGTGTTTTTGGTTGACTAGCTGTTATTCCCAATTGGACTTGTTCCATTTATTGTTCTTCCATGCATTATAATGTCAAACTCTCTCATGGAGAAACCTTAAAAGCATTGCATATTAATCTACAAACTCTTCTAGTAAGGGGTAAAAAGTCCCCATCACTCCTAGTTTATTACCTTTGAAGGGTTGCAAGATGTTCATCTGTCCTATTAAAATACATGCCTGCAGGCATAAGCCTTATGGACTCATTTGGAAGCTAGCTAAAAAGCTAGCTTTTAGGCTATTTTAGCACCCAAAAAAACTAGCATGGGTCGATGACCGAAAAACAACAAAAGGCCCTACTCTTTTAGTGTTTTTTTTTTTTTCTCTGGGCTTAAAATTGGATTTCAATACCATTATAAAAAAATAAAATTTCTCATATTAAATATTACAGGTTGTGTGTAGTAGTTTAGTGAGGTATCTCAATTTTAATATGTATGGCACCAAACAAAAGTAGAGTCGGATTAGGGAAAAAGGTTCAAGCAATTTCACTTTAGAAAAGGAAGGCAGAAAATGGCTTCACCAGAGCTTCTGTGCAAGCGTGGGCTAAGAGACTTTAGATGGAGCTCCAGTTGTTTTTTTCTCTCCCTTAGAACGAGCAAGACTCGCTCTATTTATAGGGTTAAAGCCATGTAGCTTGCACCTCATGGATGAGGTCAGCAGAGAATAAAGTCTGTTGAGTTTGTTATGCACATGAGGTGGTTATTCAGTTTCATGCGTGCACCAGAGCTCATCATTGGTGGTCCCCCCGCCCCTCTTCCTAATTAAACCGGCCTACTGCACTATGTCGCAGCATGGTGCTTGGCAACGTCTTGAACTTCTAGCCCCCAAGCCACAAGGACTCTAACTTCCGGGACGCCTAGGGCGGGTCTCTCCCAACCTCTGCCTCTGGGCTAACCCATTTGCCCATAAAAAGGCCAAACATGGACACAGTGCTACCGCGGCCATATGCATGTGGGTGAGATCCCCGCAGTAGGGTATCCATCATTACTGTGGAGGTCCGCTATACTAGTTTATAGGATGCCTACATTTAGCCCCCATGCACGCGTGAATTCATGTAGAATCGCGCGTGCAAATACCAACTACTCTGGCATGGCCTCCTTGCATATGGAAGCGATCTGGTTTTACACGCTCCTAAATGTGCGTGATATTGTTCGTTCGATTGGCGCTTTGTTTCCTTGCGGCGTGACGTAATACCATGAATCAAGGTGACATTTACTTTCTCAAACGTGACCTTTCGTATAGGCGCCATATTTGGTGCCCGTATATATACATTTTGGATGGAGTTGAAGGGTTTCTGCTACTCGTTTTGCAAGTGATTCTCTCTCTCTCTCTCCCTGTAAAACCTCGTTCTCGTTCTTACTACTTTCTACAATCTTTTTTATACTGCATTGGTGAGAACTCGTGGTGCTCGTAGTCGTGGTGGCCAGCATGCTCAGGGTGTGCGCCCTGCCACTGTGCACACTGATTCTAACGATCGGCTCATTCTTCATCGAAAGGGGTCTAGACCACCGGAGATTCCCCCTCCCTATGAATGGCAGCGAGGTCTATTTGCAAACTCCGACTACTTTTGGGCTGCTTGTGAAGGGTTTATTCCTCGAGATAACGTTCTTGGTCAGACCTTACTTCCGGAGGGTGAGCATGCGAACACGGAGTTCATTGAACGTCGTTCCATCCCTCGATTTCGGGTTGAACGGGGGGATTATCCCTTGGGCTTCATCTCCTTCGAGGGTGGGGAAATAATTTTGGTGGTTGGGAAAAAGCCAGAAGACAAATGCTTCCGGACCTCTAATTTAATTTCTGATCAATCCGGCCGTAAAACCATTGATCAAATTAAATATTGGGATCCTGAAAATTATCCTGAGTAAACTAGAGAGTGCAAAACCCCGGGCTACGTGGGGAACCACGAGAAAAAATAAAGTAGGGCTAATCGTGTAAAAAATCGAACATCACTAACTCAAGTCCAGAGTTGGATTCATTTTTACACGAGTCAAGACTTATTCCACTAAAGGCCTTGACTGAACTCCCGACTTTATCTCGATTATGTCTCGAGCTTCCAATTACTAAATGCT
>JAUTBS010402735.1:0-10083 GCA_032361285.1 Aequorea victoria | reverse complement strand
CTCATCAATTTATTTAAATTTTATTTAATTAGTTTGTTTATTAATTGATTAATTGAATTATTAATTTAATAAATACATTAAAAAAATTAAATTTTTACCGAATTTTACAATTCAAGTATTCTCTAATGATTTTAGAAATTTCTGAGAGACACTTGTCACATTTTTTCACATTTGAATATCCACTTGCCAAGTGTTGCTTCAAGCGCGAGACACTACTTTCTTTCATTATTTTATGACAAAAATTGCAGCTCACGTGCTAACGATTATCCCCTACTTGCTTCCCATAATTCCATCCAATATCACGTGATTTTGTTTTCCCTTAAGACTGAGAGACAACCTCTTTCTCTTTGGATGACATTCCTATAAGAATAATTAAATAGCTAAAATAAATTAATTTTGAAAAATAAACCTAACTAATAAAAAGTAATAATAAATAACTACAGTACATGATTACCTATGAAATAATAACTAAGAAAAATATTATCATATATTAATAATTATACAATGATAATGTACTACATTAAATCAATACTTAAAAATCACAGAATAATTAATTTCATAACTTAAATTATTTAAAGATAATTAAATCTTACTAATAAAAAAAAGTGTTAAAAGAGTGTATTAGGTTTTATTCTATTAAGAGGGACAAAAATAATAAGTAAATGTGAAATAAAGTCAAAAATTCAAATATGATATATCATATATTTATGTCCGGTTTATTTTTTAGAACGAATTTTTTGAGTATATTTGTATTAAATTATTATTTGGTTTAATTTTACAATTAATAAATTTTTTAACATAAATAATATTGTATTAACCAATTAAAATACGTTAAATTATTAATACTCAATATTTCTTTGAAATTTTGAATATTTCAAAAAATTAAAATTAATTTTTTTAAAAATCACAAAATAAATATATTTCTACATTTCTGTTTTTTCATTCACAATTTGAAAAGTCCCACAAAGGGAAGAATAGAGAATGAGAGAGGATCGAAGACTGAAGACGAAGAGTCGAGACTCAAGAGAGGATCGAATGAAATGAGAGTCGGGAGTTGAGAGGAGCACAAGCAAGACGAAGAGTCGAAGACAAACTTGGAAGATCGGGATCCTTTGAAATTCGAACATGAATCTAGAAGACTTCGATGGCCGACTACGAAGTGTGAACTGGGTAGCTTCGCTTGCTTCAGCTTTTTGGTTTACAACGAGGTGCCAACTCTCTCCCCTTTATAGGCTCCCGACTGTCTTCTACTCTTCTTTCAAACCAAATAAAAAAGAAAGATATCCCCATAGACCACAGTTGGCACCTGGTTGTAAACTAAACAAAAGGTAGATATACCCTCATTTCTACTCTTATTTCAAACCAAACAGAAAGGTAGATAACCACTTTGTCGACCGAAATCTGTGAGGATATCTCTACCTTTTTTGTTTTTGTCTTGATTTGATTTTGGTCAAATGACAAACCCTAAATGATGATTGATTCTTAAAAATTATTTTTGATTCGCCCAAAACATCATTGTTTCGTACAAAACCACCGACGTAAAATTATTTCGGTCAAAATTTTAGATTTTCGAAATTTTTCCCCTATTTTGTTTCGCTCATCCAAGAAACTAAACAAATTTGGTTGTTTCGTACGAAACGAAATGAAACGCCTTTTCATTCCTTGGCCCCAAGGGACCCAAAATCCCTAAAATTATTTTAGGGTTCTAAAACTCCATTAAAATTCTCACAAAAATTATTATGGGTCACATATACCCTTGTTCAATTCTAGTAAATATAAATTAGATTTTCACTTGGTTTCGATAGCCCATCTTAGTTTTACAAGATTAGGGCAGATTAGTTTCCCTTTAATCTCATGGTTAGAAACACTAACCATAACTCCTTCTTATGAGATCATTAACCTTCTTACCTATTCTCATATTATACACTTAGAAGTGTATTTCAACATCTCTAGAAATGTATTTCTAGGTTCATATGTCATTTAATCCAAAGATCATGGAATTAACGCCAAGGTGCAAAAGTTTCTCATGAAACCTAACCTTTTCCTATCTTTGTTTCATAGTTTCTCTTCAAACCGCTTCTAGGATTTGAAGAACACTTTGAAGATGAGAAGATGAGATATAAAAGAGTAGTTCAAGAAAACTACTTACTTGTTTAGTGGATGAATTCCTCCTTTCTTTCCTTCTCTTTCTTCTTTCTTTCTTTCTTTCTTCTTTCTTCTTCTTCTTCTCCTCCACCGAAACTAGAGAGAGGGGAGACTAAAATGATTTATGAGGAGAAAATTCCTTATTTATAGTAAGAGACTTGGGTGCTAAGTGACCAAAATACCCTATATTAATTAGTTTAATTCCAACTATTTAGTTTCATCTTCATTGAATAGTTCTCTAAAGGCTTGGCTTGGTTTGGCTTGCCAAGCCATTCTTGGAGCCCAAATAATCTTATATCTTGTTTGGCAAAATAATTCAAGACATAGACAAACATAATGTCTTGTCATATCTTTTTCATAATTTCCTTTTTTTTCTTTTTCTTGAATTCTAATCAACCTTCTCTCTTCTTACCCCCTCATTGCCGAAAATATACATATATATATATATATATATATATATTTATTTTCTAATTCTCTAATTAAATACTTTGGGCCAAAGTTTCATATTTTGGGCTAATTTTTATTTTGGGCTTGCACTTAAATAATCGGGCTTAATTAATAAGGATTGGGCCTAATTAAATAGATTTGGACTTATATAATTTTTTGGCCCAATGCCCCAAATTAATTTCTTTTTGAGCTTTAATTAATTTTTAGGCCCTAATAAATCAATTTTCAAAATTTTATTCTTGAACATTTTCTAAGCCCTTTAATTTTTGGGCCTTTGAAACTTCTTAACTTGAGTTTGGGCTTTTATAATCTTATATGGCGTTCCGTAACCCTTGCCCCAACACTTGGAATAAATCTTTCTTTTGGGTTTTAATTATTTTTGGCCTTTACTTGAGCCCAATTTCAAGAGCTCAATTCTTGAATTCATATTTTTTCATTCTTTTCATACTTGTCATTATTTCTTTCAATTCTCGTTAACTTGACCAACCTTTTGGCCTACTTTAATTCTCTTATCACATTCCTCCCTTAACATTTAGGATTTTGTTTCTAGGGTTTAGAACGATAATTGTCAATCCATGACACTTAGTACTTGCTTAGTACTTATTGAAAGCATGGGGTGTCACACTTAAGGGTTAGAACAACCTCGACGTCGGCCAAGCTAGAACAACGCGGCTTTATCAAGGAATTTAAATAATTTCAATGGGTTAGAACAACCCAAACAAGCAGAGCTAGAATAGCTCAAACTTGTTAGAGAAATGCAGGAATCACAAGGGCTTAAACAACTCAAGACTACTGAGCTAGACTCAGAATGAGAAGCTTGGTCACACACTGAGTTGTGTTCGCTTGGAAAAAAGTGCCAACACTTGGAAAAGTTTCAAGAAAAGAGTTGTTGGTGTGCTAGGTTCAGAATGAGAAATTCATTCATACACTGAACTGTGTTCATTTGGTAAGAAGTGCCAATACTTCGAAAATCTTCAAGCAAAGTGTTCCTGCCGAGCTTGGCTCAGAGTGAGAAACTCGGTCATACACCGAACTCTGTTCGTTTGGCAAGAAGTGCCAACACTTGAAAGAATTTCAAGAAAAGATGTAAAGCATGCAGAAAAATCTCGGCCATACGAGAGCCTAACAACACTTAAAAAAAACTTAAATTAAAATCACTTTCATTGAATTCAAAAGGCTCGAAGGCTAAAAAAGCAAAAGTGACCTTACAACAAAGAAAAATGGCTGACATCTGAACCAAAGAAGTACAATAAATAAAAGGAAAACAATAAAAAAGGCTAGGTGAAAGGAACATCCTCGGCACTGGAAGTGTCCCCGGAGGACTGGTTATCACCCCCATTGAGCTCCACCACAGCAGTGACCTCGATAGTAGAGCTGACCTCGACGATGGCTGCAGTATTGGAAGTCTCCCCAGACCAGAAGGATCTTTAGCCCAAAGTGGGAAATCCTTCTTAATGCTTAGTTGCGCCAAAGTAGCTCTCCATCCAATCTGCATCAGCTCCGCCTTCAGCGACTTCATCTGATTGATATAGAGGGTTATGGTAGCATCAAAGCTGACTTGCTAGGCGTCGTCTTCATGCTCAGTGCGAGTGGCCTCCATATCGGCCTAAACCTTCTGGAGTTCTTCTTGATCGACCTCGCCCTTCTCCAATTCGATCACCTGAGCCTTGGATGCCTCTAGCTCCTTTGCCATAGTGGCAGCGTTGTTGTTGATGGCCTGGAGCTCTGTCCTCCCCCTCTTTAGTGAGGTAACAGCCTCGGCGAGGGCCTTTTTCATGATGTCCAGCTGAGCTACTACCTGTCGAGCCACAGTCTTTAGCATGCTGCTCTAGCTCAGCAGGTAGTGAAGGTCCTGAAGGCACTGCACAGCAAATCAAAATGAACCAAGTTAAAAGGGAAAAAGTACATGGAAGTGAACAAAAGGAAAGAAAGTTACCAAGATAAACTCACCTGGACCCCAACCTGTATGGAAGAGCCAAAGATCACCTCGTCTTTGAGCTTCTCCCAATCCTCCATATCCTTCGACAGAAGTAAGGCGTGGGAGAGCTCGTAGAATACTGATGGAGATGCCAAAACCTTCATCTTTATGGTCATCGGCTGACCATCATGGAAGAGCTTCGATGCTTAGATCTTTTCTTCTTCCTCGAGTTGGAGGGTGTCGTTATTCAAAGAATGACCCTAGAGGGAGATGAATAGGGTCTTTTAAAAATATTATTCTTGTTTAAAAAATATATAAACAATATAAGACAAGCAAGCAAGCAATATATATATATGTATATATAAGCACAAACAAATAATATGGAGAGGAGGAGATAAAGAGAGATGACACCATCGATTTTATAGTGGTTCGGCTATTCAAGCCTACGTTCACTCCTCAAGCTCCTCTGGAGAATTTTTCATTATCTTTAAGCACTTACGGGTGTGCTCAAACCTTTTACAATCTTTCAAAGATTTTCCAAGCTGCGTTTCTAAAGCCACCAAGCTTCTAGCACTTATGATATTCCCTTTGTATGCTTTACCACACACAAAGAACAGTCAAGGGTGACACACCCGCACTTTACAATGATTTGATAATAGATTTTGTGTATAAATGATGATTAGAAAACTCTCTAAAAAGAGTGAATATGACAGTATATCTCATAATAGAAAAACTAGAAGAAAGATGATGAACATTGGCGATTAGAGTTTTTTTGAGAATAGCAGATGGAGAAAATGACAGCTCTTTCATTAATTGAATCAGTGATTTCTTGTGATCTCTTGTCATAGAATGATTGATAGAGACTCCCTTATATAATCTCGAGTTCCAATATAGCCGTTACAAATCAAATCTTTTCATTTAATGCCCTGAAACATAGCTGTAAACAGGCCTGATCCTTGAGCTGATTTGCAAATTTTACGCCCTTGGGTTGACTCACGTTGAGGCTGAGTCGACTCAATGTCCTAATATTTTGAATCGTTCGCCTGTGGGTTGACTCATCTTGACGTTTGGGTTAACTCAAAATGATGAGGTCTCAGTTTTATTGCAGACATTCATCCGTGGGTCGATTCATATGAATCTTGAGTCGACTCGCACAAGTTTTTGCATTTGAGTTGATGCTTGGGTCGACTTGTGAGTTGCTATGCCTTAGCTCATATCTGCCTTGGGTCGACTCACATGATGTCTCTATAATTTTATTGAATGATAGTTACTTTGGGTCGACTCACATGTTATTTTTTTCTTTGAGTCGATGCATGAGCTGATGCACTTTAGGTCAAACTCCTTGGACTCAAAACTTGGGTCGACTCATCATGATGGTGGGTTGACTCATGGTCGATGCAGAGAATAAATCCAGAGAGTTACTTATTTTGGGTTGACTCATAAACTATTTTGGGTTGACTCATGATCGCTTTTGAAGTATGTCTGCAGGAGATGCCGAGAGCCTGTCACTTTGGGTCAGCTCATGCAAGACTTTGGGTCGACTCAAACCCTTCAAAATACTGAGAAATCTCTTTCTTGATCTTGAGATAGCGCTTTATTTGTGAATTAAATTATTGTTTCTCGTAACCATTTTAACACATTATTTTTTACCTAAAACAACTTCACATCTCACTAAATACAAGGTCAACCCTAATTAAGAATTTTAACCATAATGAATATAAATAATCATATAAACTTAGTTTGATTTAAAGCTTATGTCAAGTGATATTTAAAAATATTTTAACTTATCAAATGTCTTGTTTGTTATCATTAAAATCAATTAAAGTCTTATTAAACCTTGGGGCTAACAGGTGTCATCCGCAGACTGAGAAGAGGAGGTCAGGCCGGTCACCTTGGTTGTTGAAGGGTACACATTCTTCAACCTCTTTCTCCTCAGCTCCTGGGCCTTGGATGTAGGGGCCTGAACCAAAACCTCCCCCGCTTAGGGATTAGATGCTCGAGGGAAGGGACGATGGTGGCCGAAGTGGCGGGAGTCGAGGGAGAGTTACTTGGCGAGCCCGCGCCAACTGTCATAGCGACGGGGTCTCCCCCGAGGACTGCCTCCCTCGGCTTAACGGGCCTTGGAACCATTAGCATCTCGGTTGGCTGAGCTAGGTCTGGATGAACAATGGGATGGGCATGCTGATCGAGGGTGTGTCGGTAGCTCGAATCGAATCGAAATAGCAAAGAGTGTCTCAGCGGTAAAAGGTGAGGGCCTGCTGGACAAGGTCAAAGCTCACCTGGTTCCTTTACCAAGCAGATAGATCAACATCTGCGCATAGCAAATACATACATTAATATCAATAAGTAGAAATAAAGGAAAATTGGGAATAAGGAAATAAATGACACCGACTTGGAGAACCTTCGAACCTTAGCACACACTACTCCTATTCCCAGAGGTCGTACTTGAAATTCCCACCGACAAGGATCCAGTCCCCGACGTGTTTACCCAGGTCTGGTAGGTGGGTGACCACCTCCAGTGCCCGAGATCGAAGGCAGAAGTAGTGGGTGGTCGTGTATTTGTTATGGGCCAAAGTGTAGCAAAAAAAGATCTCGGGGATGCCGATGTCTATGTTCATACGGTGACCAATCTCGGCCATTAACATGAACTCTAAAGAAGTTGACCGAGACCTAGGTCAGGTTCAGCCGATAATCAGTCAACATACACTGAAGAATAGGGGTGTAGGGGGAACCAAAACCTACCTTCTACTACTATGACTATGGGGAAAGCCACAAAGTTGTAGCCGACCAGGCTGTCCCCCAAGCTTTTGTCATACAACCAAATTATTACATCATCACGGATGTGGTATTCCTTTCTGAAGTCGTCCATGGCATGGGGGGTAGCACACCTCCAATGAAACTTCCCCATTACTAAGAGTTTGGCCCTAAGGTTAGAATGAAAGGCCGATCAAGGGTGAAGCCTAGAACATGGGAGGTTGGGAAAAAATGAGCTCACTAAGTAGAACTCTAGAACAAAGCTCAACCATAGAGTACAAGGCCCTCGAATAGGGTAAGATGCAAATTAAAAAACATGAAGAACAGAAGCGAGAAAGAACATAGACAAGGACACCATAAGGTAGAAAAGTGCAAGTCAACAAGAGAACTGAGATCGAGAATGGGGCAAGCAAACGGGGTAAATGAGACACAAAATAGAGTTAGACCACTAGCAGTTAAGTCCTAATCCTAAGAAGAAGAAAAGCAACAGAGGAAGAAATCAGAGACTTACATGGAGTGACATAGAGTCACAGAGACGACGGAGTGGCGATGAGGATGGAGGGGCACGACAGAGATGACAGAGCAGCGACAAAATTCGATGGAGAAGCTTCGATCTCTCAGAGGGAGTTTTGCACGATATTTTTTGCAAAATGATATTTCATTTTACAAGTCCCTTATTTATAGAGGACAAAGAGCCCAGAAGGTGCAAGCGAACCAACGGTTACTTTGAAAGGCAAAAAGATGTCTGCAAAGCTTCAGAATGCGTGCACGTGTTGAGCCACGACCAATAAAATGCTAACACATATGCGCTAAATGGTGACCAAGCCCAAATCCTAACAATCGGGCTCATAGAAATTGAATGCCAAATTATGCCATAAGTCATATCGGAGGACGAAAGGATGCCTACAACCACCTCGAGCCACACTCAAACGATTTCCCAAAACAAATCACATTATGACACGTAGCCAGTTAGGACGTTTGAAAAGATATAGCAGTGTCAAGCTGGAGCCAACGAGAAACATATCCCTTCCTTTGTATCAAAGCATGAGAGCTAAGAGACAAATGAAGGGGCCGAACCTGAATGGGTCAGGCCCGAGCTCTAACCTAAACCCATCAAATATGGGCCAGGACCGAACAAAGTACCTATCCAAGAATGGCCAAAGTGCATAGCGGGTTAGGTCCAACTACTCCGCACATCAGGCCATCGAACAAGGACCGAGCTAAGCGGAGGAGCAATTCAACTAAATTCATGAATTGTACAGGAGGTCGAATTGTTACAACTGAGCTAAATCTAAGCGATAATTAATTCATATCAGATTGTCTGCACATATTCCTGACATGTCAATGGGAGGGTGCCAATGGGAGGGTTGTAGGCTTTACCTCTAGGAGCGGAGCAGACACCATCTTAGCCCAAAATGGTGCCTGTGAGATTTATCTAGGGAGGAACCCAAATCAACTTTTCTTATTTAAGTTCTCTTATGTAACGCCTCAAAAATTTCAATTCGTTAGGAAACATACATATATAATAATTAGGGTTATACTAGCACAAACCATCATGTATTAGGTTTTTGCATACCAATAAGAGTTTTAAAAGAAGCTTTGCACAAAATAAAGTTCATCCATGGTCCTAAGATTACATCCCATCAAAAACAAAAAAACTAAAATCATGAGCCACGTCATTCGGATTTTGCGTCAAGCCTAGCTCAGCCACGGCTCGGGGTACGTTTCCCCTTCGTTCTCTTCCTCGTATCATTCTTCACCACCAGACATGGAATACCATGAGTTACGAAGCCCAACATAAAATTTCAAACCAAACTATTCTAACATAAAGTATACGCCACATACTAACAATTATGTCATGAAAAGGCAAAGGGAAGTAATCATGATGTATGAGCATGAATCAGAACACAAGATAAAACATTTATAATTCCTTAGCCGAGGAATATGCCTTACCTAGGCTTTGTAACAAGTGAATACCAAAGCCATCAATGAGTCACTCCTTTCGAAGTCATGACTCTTATTCCAGTTAAGTACTCAACTGGTTCATACAAATCAAAAGGGTGATGGGCCCAACAAGAACATGCTCTGGGAATTACCCATCCGTTAGAAATGCCTTAGACACCCACCTTAAGAGCCCTGATGCCTTCACCAGCGTCAAATGTGAAGTCAAACACACTCGGTGCACCAAAGACCAAACCTTTCCTCAAGATTCTAGAATAATGGAGTAGTCCACAACCTCAAGTGGAAATTCCCCATTCACAACCGGCATGTAGGAATTACCCATTTACATTCGAGAGGGAGACCTACCCAAGTTCTCATGTGGGAATTACCCATCTACATGAACATGTGTCAAAGACCACAAGAAATAAACCTATCCAACTTAGGTATGAGGGGGACACCCAACCATTCCAATACAAGGCCATGCATGAGCAATGCTAGCATCATGTCTAAGATGCAATTCATAGATAAAGAATGATCATCATAGTGTATGGCAATGGAATGTATCTCTTATCATAATTGGCTGGAAGTGGCTAGAAGTTCTCTCTGTTCAAGCCTCAAAATTCTACCGAAAACAATCTCTGTCAAAAATCTCTGCTAGCTGCCATGGTCTTTAAAAATTATTTTAGGTGCCTTATTGAACTCTAAAATTTTTGAAAAATTTGCAGTGACCTAGATTAACCTGTTAGCTAAGTTTTTTATGAAGAAACCAAATCCAAAAATGATCAGAAGGTGGCCTAAATATTGGCCTAAAAGCCATTTTCAATCATGCCTTTGTTTTTGGTTTTGATTATAACAACATTGATTTGTTGCTTCTAATG
>JAUTBS010402724.1:0-10083 GCA_032361285.1 Aequorea victoria | reverse complement strand
ATGTTTTTAATTCTCCAGAGCTTTGACACTTATGTATCGGGGATTCAATTTGACAGAACTTTTGTGCTTATAGATTAGCGGGTCTTTCAATTTGGCAGAGGTTTGACACTCTTATCTGGCGGTCCTTCAAACAGAGGGGGGTATGGGTTCTATTTATTGTTTTTGGGCGAGGAAGCTGCCAAAAGGGCATAAGCTTTTTCTCAAAGGTGGCACGGGCCTGGTGAAGGGGGCGTGCGCTATGTAGGTAGTGGCGCGCGCTAGATTGGAGGTGGCTTAGGGCTCCTTGCCTTGGCGTGGCCAGGGGATTTTGGAGGGAAGTGGTGTGCGCCACTTTGAAGGTGGCGCGCACCTGGTGGGGAGGTAGCACCGAGGGATATTTTTGGTATTTTGGGTATTTTAGGGTATTTAGGGGTGTTTCTTGGACTCTCGAACTTACATGGAGTTTTCTTTGACGCGGCTTATGCATGCACTCATCATCGAAAATAAAATTGGATAATCCTATGCGCGGGTTAGTCAAAATTAGGGTGTCTACAGTAGCAGTCATTAATGAAACTAGTTGGTTGTGGCATAAAAGATTAGGACATGCTAGTATGGACTTAATCACAAATCTATCTAATAATGACCTTGTAAAAGGACTCCCTAAAATTAAATATGTTAAGGATAAAATTTGTGATGCATGCCAATATGAAAAACAAAGTAAATCATCCTTCAAGAAAATAAACCATATCTCAACAACTAGATCTCTACAATTGCTATACATGGACTTATTTAGACCTACATCAAAAGCAAGTTTAAGTGGAAAATATTTTACCTTTGTAATTGTTGATGATTATACTAAATATACAAGGGTAATATTTCTTGCACAAAAGGATAAAACACACTTACACTTTGTTAAATTGTGTAAAAGATTTCAAAATAAAAAAGGATGCATGATTAACAACATAAGAAATGATAAAGGAGGATAATTTGTTAATAAAGATTTTAAGAATTTCTGTGATAAAAATGGAATAGGACACAATTTCTCCGCACCTAGAACAACCCAACAAAATGGCGTAGTAGAACGAAAGAATAGAACTCTACAAGAAATGGGTAGAACTATGCTTAGTGAACACAATATAGCTAAATACTTTTTGGCCGAAGCCGTTAATACCGCATGCTATATATCAAATAGGGTAATTATTAGATCAAAATTAAATAAAATCCCATATGAACTATGGCATGGTAGAATACCAAATATTGACTATTTTCATGTGTTTGGATATAAATGCATTATATTAAACACAAAAGACAATCTTAGAAAATATGATGCTAAATCGGATGAGGACATATTTTTAGGATATTTAAAAGAACTCAAGTGGTTGAAGAATCTATGCATGTTGTTTTTAAAGAAACTAACATTCCTCTATTTAAAAAACATATTGATGATGATTGTGTAGAGTTGAGATAAAGGCCTGAACAAGATAACCTCAAAGATATAACCATTGACGCCTCTCAATTAAACCAAGAGAATGAGGATGAAGAGAAATTAAAAGAACAAAATCAACCACAAATTGAGACTACATATAGAAGGTTGATTAAAGATCATCCAAAAAATCAAATTATTGGTGAGTCAACCAAGGGGTAACCACTCGCTCTCTTGCTGGAGATATATGCAATAATTTGACCTTCATATCTCAAATAGAACACAAAAATATTCAAGAATCTGAAAATGATAAATATTACATAAATGTCATGCAAGAGGAATTAAATCAAATTGAAAGAAATAAAGAATGGACCCTAGTTTATAGACCTAAAGATAATACTATCATAAGCACAAAATAGGTTTTTAGAAATAAGAAAAATGAATTGGGTAATATAGTTAGAAACAAAGCTAGACTTGTAATCCAAGGTTATAATCAAGAGGAAGGCATAGATTATGAAGAACGTATGCTGTTGTTGATAGGTTAGAAGCTATACGTATGTTATTAGCGTTTGCATGCCAAAGAAACTTTACATTATTTTAAATGGAAGTTAAAAGTACTTTTTTTAAATGGCTATATCAATGAAGAAGTATATGTAAAGCAACCTCCTAGTTTTGAAAATCATAAATATCCAGATCATATCTTTAAATTATCGAAAGCTTTATATGGGTTAAAACAAGCTTCTAGAGTATGGTATGAAAGATTAAGTGATTTCTTAATACAAAAAGAGTTATCTACAAGAAAACTTGATTCAACACTCTTCATTAAACAAAAAGGAGAAGATATGCTTTTAGTACAAATTTATGTTAATGATATCATCTTTGGATCCATTAATGAAAACTTGTGCAAAGAGTTTGCTAAGATTATGCAAGAAGAATTTGAAATGAACATGATGCGTAAACTCAACTTCTTTCTTGGACTTCAAATCAAGCAAATAAAGGATGGAACCTTCATAAATCAAGCCAAGTACACAAAAGAACTATTAAAAAGGTTTGAAATGAAGGATGCAAAACCAAGCACAACTCATATGAGCACATCAACAATAATTGACAAGGACGAGAAAGGTAAATCAATTGATAGTAAAAAATATCGAGGTATGATTGGTAGCCTTCTTTACTTAACTGCTAGTCGTCCTAATATTATATTTAGTGTGCGCTTATGTGCTATATATCAATCTGTTTCAAAAGAATTACACCTAATTATTGTAAAAAATAACTCTTAGATATCTTGTAAGATCAACAAATTTAGGCGTATGGTATCCCAACAACACATCTCTTGATATACTAAGTTATCCGGATGCCTACTTTCCCGGTTGTAGGTTAGACTGTAAAAGTACTAGAGGTTCATGCCTTTTCTAGGAAAATTATTAGTTTTGTGGTTTTGTAAGAAACAAAATGCAGTAGCTACCTCAACCACAGAAGCCGAATACATAGCCGTAGGAAGTTGTTGCGCTCAAGTACATTACATAAAACAACAATTGGAAGATTTTAATTTAAAATATCATAAAATTCTAATAAAATGTGACAATACAAGTGCTATTATTTTAACTAAAAATTATATTCAACATTCAAGAACTAAGCACATAGAAATAAGACACCATTTCATTAGAGACCATGTGCAAAAAGAAGATATTTCATTGGAATTTATAAGCACGGAACATCAGCTAGCGGATATATTCACGAAACCCTTAAATAAAGAAAGATTCAATTACATTAAAGGTGAATTAGGTATGTTAAATCCATGAAAAACCTGATCATTTCTTATAAATCTCTCTTTTTTCACACATGGGTCGACTCACAGATGGTATGAGTCGACGTAGGACTCTATGTTGGCCTAAGCGTTGGACGCTTATGTGTCGACTCGCGAAGAAGTATGAGTCGAATCACATCGCTAATTCTGCTTAAGCAATGAAATAGATTTGGTTGACTCACAAAGTCTTATGAGTCAACTCAAGTAGCACCTTTTTGTCGAATCCCTAAAAATGATTTTTGGTCGACTTAGAGCATTAATGAGTCGACTCAGCACAAAGGGTATATAAATCTTTATTGTGTTCTATGAGGGCCCAATCATTTAAACTCTCAAACGCGTTCCTCTTTCTCTCCCTCGTGAGTCGATTCACGGCGAATCCTTCTTTTTCTTCTCAAAATCTCTAAATCCTTTATTACATTCCTTCTCTCACAACCCTAATCCCACCATCGATCCTCTTTACATCTCTCGATGACTCGCGATAAACCCTAGGGATATGGTCAAACTTCTTCATATGTACTCACGCCGCACCTTATCCATTCACTTAACCAGGGATCATGTGAATCCTTCAAACACATCCAAAAGGACGCGAGCTGATCAAGGAGAAAGCGCTGACAAAACAAAGAAGAGTAAAAAGGGCAAGAGTCCCTCATCTGCTATGATTCAACGTCTGGACCAAGAGACTCAAGGAAGGTATGAAAAACTTTTCAAGTCTCGTCAAGTCCCTGATGGTCGTTGCATCGACTTTTAGTTCTTCGATTTGACTGAGATGCACTTTATGATTCAACGTTTGGAATGAACACCTTTGTTACTATCAAGGAACTAGTGTTCTCTGAGCTATGCATGATAGAACATGCTCATATGAAATGGGTCTATTTCTAACCAGTTGGGTAAAAGGAACACCTATGATTTTTAGAGACCAACTGGTCAGTAAAATAATTAAAGCCCCAAGTGGTACACACCTGCTAGATTCCACCAAATGTCGACATAACTACCCTGACATTCTTATTGAGGAATTTATTTCTTTGATCACTGACAGGGAAGATATCAATCCCGATAAAAGAATTTATGCCAATCTCCTACTCCCAAAATACAGACTGCTCCACCACATGGTGATTCATATGATTTTACCCTAAGGAGAGAAGTTTGGGTATGTCAGTTTTATTCAATTGATGATGATGTGGTGCATCATCCACAAAGAACCCATAGATCTTGGCCACCTAATCATCTCTAACATGAAAAAAGCTACCCAAACCAAGAAGAATATCCTATCCCATGGCATGCTTCTAACCAAACTCTTTAGGTATTTCAAAATTAACCTAAAGAATACCTTGTCCATACCCTTTCACCCTACCCACATATATAATAAGTCCACCCTGAAAAGGATGCGACTGATTGAGATTGAGGGTCATTGGGTCAAGCAAGAGGCTGCTCAACACCCAAATTCACCACAAGATCTAAATCTGAACCAACATGCCTTTCTACCATCTCTTTCACCCACAAGTCAACCACAAGACCAACTCTCCATAGATCAACTACAAGACTCACCCTCTTCTGAAGACCCACACATCCATCCTCTCTCCACACGAGCTCTACCCACCAGTTCCTCACAGTTCAATATCTCTACTACTTTAGAGGAGATGAAAGCCTAGTTGACACACCTTGTTGAGATCAACACAGCCTCCAATCAAGAAATAAAGAAACTTCAAGAGAGAATGAATCTCTATGAATTTTAGATTGAGAAGTTTCAAGAACAGCAGGTATACATGGTTTGTGAATAGCTCCGCCTGAACAAAACTTTAACTAACCTAAATGAGCGGATAGATGGTGTTTGCACAGCAGGAAACAATATAGGTCAAGGCATGAAGAAGAGTACGAAGGACGTCCTCATTACCAGCAACCTCCTAATCAATAGCGTATGCTATGAATATGATCGAGGCACTGCGGGTAAAATAAATGAAGTCCTCTGCAAAATCCAAGAATTCATGAAATGGGTAGAGATCCACTTGGAAACCCCCACTGAGAAAGCTGAGCGTGAACATCGAGAAAACATCAATATAGAAGTTGTTCCAGCAAAGGAAATTCATATTGAGGAGATCTCAACCCAACATTTCAAAACCGACACCTCCAGAGGAAAGGAAAAGGTAGCAGGTAAAGGGAAGAAGAAGATGACGCACCCCAAAAAACCAAAGAAATCCAAACCATCATTCTTCGACCTCTTGGACGAACTTGAGCAAAAGAAAAACATCGTCTACAAGCAAAAAACCAAAGAAAAAAGAGAAATTGTAGCCGAAAAGAAGACCAAGTCAAAAAAGAAAATGGACAACGAGTTTTTCTGATATTTGTTCTTCCTCCTTTTTATCATTTCTTCTTTTATTTTGGGCTGCCCCATGAACACACATTGTAATTTCTTTTTGATATATTTTGTACTTCACCTCTTTCTTGCGTGTAATATAATCCAAGTTCTCTTTATGATCTTTGTATTATTCTTTATGCTTTTTGATTGGATGTTTTTCTCATTTCTGTCTCATATATATTTTTTATTTTTGAGATGACAAAGGGGGAGAAACATAGAAAAAATTTGATATGACGGGACCTTAGCAATTTAAACATAGAAAAAGCTTGATATGACAAGGCCTTAGCTCACTTGTGATAGGGGAGAAACATATATGATACTCGTTTATTGATTTAATGATTGATTGATTAATTTTTAGTTGATTAGGAATGAATGTAGTGAATGAATGAATGTTCGTTTGAAAGTTTGATTTAAAACTCTTTTGAAAAAGAAGCACCTCTTTAGGAGGAGCGTTTCAAAACATATACTCTATCATATCAAGAGTTTTTCTAAAAAAAAATTTTCACCATAAAAAATGAAGAGATTGTTAGCTCCAAAGTTTAAATTAATCGTTTATTAATTTTAATGATAACAAACAAATCTTTAATAAGTTAAGATGATATATTATTTAACATCGTTTTGAATATCTTTTAATACAGGTTTATAAATCAATCTATATTCAATTGGTTTTAAATGCTTATCTATGGTTAACACTCATGATTGGGGTTGACCTTGTATTTAATAAGTTTTGGAGTTATTTCAGGTACTAAATCAAATATTAAGAATCATTAATTCAGTTCCCAAATAAGGCACTATCTCAGAATCAAGACAAAAAGTTTCAGGAAGATTTCAATATTTGAGTCGACCCAAAGTCAGGCATGAGTCGACCCAAACATGCACTCCCTCGGCATCACCTATAAAAACACCTCAAAGATGACTATGAGTCGATCCAAGAGAACCTTTAAGTCGACCCAAGCTGCATACCTCTCGGGATTTTGTTTTGCAGCATTCATGAGTTGACCCAAGATAACATTTGAGTCAACCCAAAGAGCATACCTCTTGGGACTCTCTCTGCAGTAACTGTAAGTCAACCCAAGGCAAGCATGAGCTGAGACACAAGCAACACAATCGACCCAAGACGTCAACTCAAAGGCCGAAGCCTCTATGAGTCGACCCAAACTTCACATGAGTCGACTCAGACTGAAGGCCTGCTATAGAAGCCGAGACACTATCATTGTGAGTCAACCCACGAGCGAAGAATTCGAATTGTTAAGGATATTGAGTCGACTCAGCCTCACTGTGAGTCGACCCAATGGCACGATTTCAACAATTCTGTGTGCGAATCTCGCATGTTAAAGTTGTGATTTCAGAGCAATTAAAGGAATGATTTGACTTGCAACGACCATATTGAAGATCATTTTTATATATGGAGATGATTATCAATTATTCCAAGATCAGATCACTAAGAATCACTAGGTGAATCAAGCAAAATACTATTGTGATTTCAAAATTTTAAAAGGGAATTTTTGACCTACAATGGATAATTTTGGAACTCAAAGTTATATAATAAGTATTTGTTAATTATTCAGCAGATACAAACAGAGGCAAGCAAATACAAAGCAACATCAAAAAACATTGTCACAATCAATCTCAAGCTCCATTTTCAAAATTTGTTCATACTGAGAGAAACCCTAACCACCACAGAATATCAATGCTTTGGTTTTTTCTACTGTGATGCCCCAAAAAGTTTGTTCGCCAAGAGACATATTTATAGTACATAGGGTTATTCTAATCTCAAACATCCAACATAATTTAATATTTATCATAAAATAATAATGTTTCTTGTTCCATGCTTTGCACAACCTATTTAAAGATTACATACCAACGGTACTTTAAGGAAATTATAACCAAATAGAAATTCTTCGGATGCCGCCTTTTTAAGTGAGCCACGACTTTATGTATTCCTCGACAGACTTTTCGACCAACGTCACTTCTTCGAATCCTAACATGAAACGTTATGAGCTGCAAAGCCCAAAAAGAAATTACCAAACTCGAGATTTCTAACACAATATATAATAGCATGATATAACAAGGTATGACATGCATAGTGATAAAACTCCAATTCCCGATAATGACACCTTTACGCCAAAAGGATTACACTACCAAACATCCTATGACTTCTAAACCATAACACCCGGAGAGTCACGATCTGGTTCGTTCCCCATTTGCAGACTATGATTCGCAGCGAGCTAACTGCTCCAAATGGCTCATAAGGGCCCCCGACTAGAACCAATCTTTAGACCCGCCTTGTCACACCATGAACCATAGCAAGTGACGTACTTTACTAGTTCATGAATCCTCCAAGGGCAGCGGGGTACAACCATGCTAAGAGTCTGAACTCAGTTTATTGCTGACCTTGCCCCGGAATCACCTCCCTTACGAGTCAAGACAGGTCCGATGTTACGTTCATAGGTCTGACTCGGTGCATCATATCAACTACCGTACCCATCACAAGATTACAACATGGGAGGGAATCTCACCCAACCTATCATCAAGAACATGCCCAAGTCATTAACCATGTGAACTTGTACAACACAATAATCTTTCATCAAAAGCCAAACCTAGCCAAGCTAGTACACAAGGTGAACACCCCCACCCAAGACCTAAGCCATGCATGAGAGATGTTACAACACAAGACTAAGTTCATACAACCTTTAACATAGTCATAAAACTCATTCATACCCATGAATGATATTAAAATGAAACGAACATGCCACAAGAGTAGGTAAAGACTTAAACACAACTTTTGCCAACAATTATAGATTCTCAGAATCTGTCATAGAGCTTTAAAAATACTTTAAAAATATCAAATCACACTGGAGAATTCTACCAATTTACAAAGGACTAGATGAAGGTGTTATATAGACTTTTCATGAATGAACTGAGAACTGTTTGTGAACAAAAAGTAGCCTAAAAATTCACACCATAGAATCTATTGAAAAAGGAGTATGTTTGAGAAAAAATAGGATATCTCGAAATATATAAGTCCAAAGTGAGTTCTGTAAATAGAGGATGAAATTAGACCGATAGAAATTTCTCTGGATAGGTGGCTCATCTTAAGAGGATATTTCTAGAATAATTTACAAGGGTTAAAAGTTGGATGTGTTTCTGCCTCACTGTCACAAAAACTTCGAAAATAGAATAGGGATTTAAAACTACATTTTGGGGTCTAACAAAAAATCACACACACTCAAGGCATCCTAAATAGGCTCTGTTTAAAATAGGTTTTAATTTGGATAAGGTTTGGTTCTCACAAAATTTCTTGGAGTAGCCTAAAAACAACACTCTTTTGAGGTTTTCATCACAACAACAAATAAACAACTTCTCCTATTTTAACATATCTATACCACATCCAAACACATTATAACAACATAAAATGTTCATAATAAGGTTCCTAATACTTCTTACATTATTTCTTCTTTGTCTTTAGTCCTTACAAAGTTTTCCAAAATTAAGGTTTCATACATCATTTTCTTGTTTCCATTGTCCATCTTCATTTTTGTTCAGTCTTGTCCATATTTCTTTTATCTTAGAGAGGATTGAAGATAAAAAGATGATATTAGGAGAGAAAAAAAGAGTTCAAGAAATTTCTTACTTGATTGGTCTTGATCAATAGAAGTTTAGGACTTAGCTTTATTGTCTTTCCTCTTTTCCTTCTTCTTCTTACTTCTTCTTTGTTTTTCTTCTACTCCTTCTTTCTTCTTCTTATTTTCTTCTTCTTATCTCCTTCTTCCTTTCTTTGGCCAAAATATATAGAGAGAGAGAGAGAGGAGTGAGAAAATTGTTTGGAAAAAAATGGGAGAAGGGTCCTATTTATAGGCTAGGAGAAGAGAGGAAATTCCATGGTTTTTCTTTTATTTTATTTTCTTAATTAGTCCATCAAAGGTCTCCTCATCTTGATGACTTATTTTGGCAACAAAATCTTTCAAAAGAGGACTTGATGACATGGGGGAATAGTTTGATTTAAGTGTGTAATCAAATCAAAAATGATGAGAGTTAGGGTTCTAGCAAAAGTCTTTTTTTTACTATTCTTTCTTTGACTAGCTTTCTTTCCTAATTTAGTTATTTCATGTATTTTTTTGCTCCTGATGTATATTTATGTGTATAAATATCTTCTGTAATTAATTAATTATGAGAGAAAAATAGTTAGAATCTTAGAATTAAGTTGCTGCGAAAAGTGGCAACTCATCACAACATTTCTCCTCCTTTTTCTTTTTTTGTTTAAACCTAATTAATCATATCACATGTCACATCACACTACTCTCATGTGGGGAAGGGGCTTGGCCGGCCAAGGTGATGTTTGGCATGAGGTCATTTTGGTTTTTTTCTTATTTTTATAATCTAGAAAATTATGTGGGCCCCATTTTAGTTTTTGATTAAAAATTAGAAATTTTATGGAAATTTCAAGACTTCTTCATTGAGTGGGCCTTGAATTAATTATTTGGGCTCCAAAATTTAATTTGGGCCTATTAATTTGATTTA
>JAUTBS010402713.1:0-10083 GCA_032361285.1 Aequorea victoria | reverse complement strand
CCAGACTATCTTGGGTTGACCTACAGCCTCTGTGGTGTCGACTCATGACCAACTAATGGGTTTGGGTCGACTCACAATCCCTGTGAGTCGGTTCACAGCGACCGGTTGCCATATGCCGAGACCATTCAACCCTTGAGTTGACACACAGCTTGCTGTGTCGACTCACTTACTACCTAGAACCCCTTAGGTCGACTCAGGGACCATCTGGGTCGACCCATCAACCGAAAAAATGTTAAAATTAATCCTTAAATGCTTAAGCCCTGTTAGGGCACCAGTTTAAAAGATGAATTAAATTAATTTAAGATTAATTTACCACCAGAAACAAACATGAGAATTATTAAAGGGTTAAGAGTCCGTTTGGTACCTTTAGCTTAATTCATTAGCTTCTTTTATTTATCTTGAATATTGTATTATATTAGGTTGACGTAGATTGCATTCTCTTTTGATTAGAGTTTAGCTTGGACTCGAGGTGAGTGGATTTCTTGCTATTTATCTTTCATAAAAATCCCCGAATTCCCCAAATTATTTTTTTAGGAAAAATGCACATGTATCAAATGTTTTTAATTACTTTTGTATATTACTTCTCCTGTAAAATCATGACGTAAATGTTTTAAAGAAAATTTATATATTGTAAATGTTTTCAAATAAAATTGTATGATGCCCTTTCTACAAAAATCATTGCACAACTATTTTAAAGATAATAAAAAGAAGAATTGTTTTCTTTATTATATATGATGCGATCGTGAGATAGGATTCTTGGGATATGAAAAAGTCCAAGGGAAAGCCCTCTTGGGATGTGACTTTGGCCAGCTAGAGAACATATCTGGTTTGAATCTCGTGGTGACTCTAGTTGACTCAACGGTTAAGGGATAGCCTGGGTGTGTCCGGTGACCTTAACTAAAATCGTATAGGGAACAAACCCAAGCGCCAACCTGTGGTGACTCTATATCAAGATTGGATCCAATGGGCAAAGAGGCCCCAAGTTATGATGTGATATTTATACTTATTATGCTCAGACTATTCTTGTAGCACTTGATTGATTGATTATTTCCACTCTTGTATGAGCATGTCGATATACCATATATTATGATGATACTGATATAGTTATGAATTGAGAAGACCTCTGTTGTCCAGTTTTGATAACTCAAATGGAAAAGATATGTATTTTCAAAAATGAAATGAAATAAAATGAAATGAAAGGAATTGATGGGTTATATGTTTACCCTTTTGGTTATACTATATATGACATGCCAAAATTATGTTATTGTACAAAACTACTTGAATCCGCTGTTTTGAACTGTATTGTATTATGCATGTTTCCATTCACCAGCATAGTTGATGTTGTATTATAACTTTTTAGGTAACCCGTGAGAGGTGATCTAGATGATGGACTGCGGCGTGAGATCCATAAGTATAGGCCTCTACGACATGCATATTATTTTACTAGCTTCCGCATTAAATAAAGAATAAATGACATTAATCTATGGAATAATGAATGTTGATTCAGATATTTGGCTGTTTGACCCACTTTTGATGATATGGGATTTCAGTTGATAAAATCTATGAAAATTAATATTATATTAGCATATTGTTAGCTAATAATTGTTTAAGGCTTACTTGGTTCGTTGGGCCAAGGCTTATGATCCATGGTCGGTCACATTTTCTAAATTGGGGTATGACAGTGGTAGAACTAACACATCATATATCATCATACTCAGGACATATATCCACGCATTATCAGGTGTACAATTTATTCAACATATTATACAGTGGCGTATACCCACGCATTATCGGGTGTGCTATATACCCACCTCATGGCATTCACCATGTAATATCAAGGCTATCATAACAACCGTATTTTGTTCTTTCATAAAATATCCAAGTTTCATTATGTTCCAAAACATATGCTTATAAAACAGTTCGCAAACATACCTTTCTTCCACAAGTAAAACAACCATTCATTTTCTCAAACCAAATAACATGAAGGCATAAGGCATTTTACCATTCACATATTTATAAAATCAAGCTAGTGATAAGAAAATCCACCTCAAAACAAATTCTCCTTCTTGAGCCACACCGTTGGATTTACTCCGGCCTTCCGATTCCTAACATATAGGCAGGTTATAAACTTTACTATGTGAACTAAGGTGACACATTCATGCTTGTGTGGATAAGAAAGTGTGGTATTCTTATTCTTAAGTATATCATTGTTTTATCATTCTTGGTAGCCTCATGGTCCCCAGAATCCCTAACGGATTTGCTTAAAACCTTCTTAAACCTCATTCTTCTCCATTTCCAGATTCTTCCACCGTGATTCAAAAATACTTTAAAAATGATAAACGTTTCTGGAAAATTATGGAAAATTACAGAGACCTATATTATTGTGTTATCTAAACTTTCCATGAAGGAACCGAGGACTTGTTGTGAACAAAAGAAGGGTTAAAAAATGTTACAACAGAATATGTCGAAAAAGAGCCTGTTTGGTAGAATCAAGATATCTCAAAATCTACTCAACCAAAGTGAGTTCTGTAAATTGGGGGTGAATTTTGACCCATATACCATTCTTTTCATATGTGGAAAATATCAAGGGAAATTTTCTAGAATAATCTATAGGGGTTCAAAGTTGGCTATTTTCCTGTCTCACTGTCACAAAAACTTCAAAATTGGCATAGGGGTTCAAAACTACATTTTGGGGTCCAACCAAAACTCACATACACTCAAGACATCATAAAGAGAGTCTTTTTTAATCACATTTTAATTTGGAAAAAGTTTGGTTCACACAAAATGTCTTGAAGTTTGCTTAAAAGTCATACTGTTTTGATGATTCTTTCACAGTCATACACAACATCCAAGTTCTCCTATTTTAGTATGTCCAGGGCTTGTCAAAACACATCATAACAATACAATATGTTCATATTAAGGTTCTAATCATTTCTTACATTATTTCTTATTTATCTTTGGTCATTAAAAAGTTTCCCTAGAAAAGGTTCCATACAACATTTTCTTGTTTCCATGGTCCATCTTCATTCTTGTTCATACTTCTTTTATTTTAGAGAGAGTTTGATATATGAAGATGATATTAGGGGATGGAGGTCTTGAAGATCACTTACTTGGTGATCTTCCTTGCTCCAAGAACTAGGACTTAATTTTAGGTTTCTTCCTTCTTCCTTTTCTCCTTTCATTCTTCTCTACCTTCTTTCTTCTTCTTCTTCTTCTTCTTTTTCTTCTCTTCTTATTCTCTTTCTTTCTTCCACCGAATTTAGAGAGAGGAAGAGATTGGGGAAAATATTTAAAGTGTTGGAAGAGTGGGTCCTATTTATAGGCAAAGGCTTGGGGTGAAAATACTATACTACCCCTCATTTAGTTCTAATTCAACTTCCAATTGAGTTCTTATTCTTCCAATTTGATTCAACTCCAACTAAAACTTGGACTTCAAGATTGATAATGTCATGTTTGGATTTAATAATCCATCTTCAATAGGCCTTAAAGCCTTGTTTGGTTTAATGGGGGACATATCCCTTAATTTAAGGGTACTTTAACAAGAATTTTTTTTTCTTTTATTTTATTTATGCCAAATCCATGCTCCTCTCATCAAGTCATCTTCTAGGTACATTTTCCACTATTCATTGAAGACTTTGAGAGATTTGATGATGTAGGAAAACTATGTTTTGAAGCATAGGCCATGCTTTCTAATCTTTTCCTCTCTTTTTTTCTCCGCCTTAAAAATGTCACATCACTCCCCCTCTCATGGGAGTGCCGGCCAAGAGGCTCTAGAAGCTTCTTTATATTATATTTTATTAAGTTATTTTAATAATCTATGAGAATTAAATTGGGTTTGGGCCAAAATTAAAATTTTGGGTCAAATTTTTAAGTTTTGAGCCGAACTTTAGTTTGGGCTTGCTATTTAGTTCTTTGGGCCTCCAATAATATAATTGGGCTTAAATATTTATTTATATTGGGCCTCTATAATGTTTTCTCTAAAGCCCTAATTAAATTTTCTTATTGGGTTTCTTAAATTTGGGTCTCATTTAGGCCTTTCATTAATTTTCTTCTTTGAACTCTTAATTGAGTTTTTTAGTTTATAATTTTATTGGGCCCTTATTATTGGGCTTAGCCTCATAATCTACCCAAATTTGTATTTTAAATTTTAGGTTTTAGGAGTTCCTAGGCCCTACTTTGGCCTGTTTTGGTTTTCTGCACCTTTTTCGCCTTTCTTAAAATCTTTTCACTTGAACTTTCTTTTAACGTTCTTTGTTCAAAATTATTTGGATCTTTTTTCTTCATTCTATCATTCTAGATTTGTCTCATGTCACATTCCATGCATTTATTCCTTTGATTCTAGGATTCCAATGTCATTCCTCAAGGTTTTACGCTTTTATTCTAGGTTTGGTGCTTAATTACTGTGTTGTGAAAAATGAGGTGTCATACCTGTACTTGCTACAAAGATCTGTGTGGGGGTGAGCTATAATTCACGTGCTCACCAATCACTGGCAATAACATTATAAATGGCACAATGGAAGAAAATAGTCCATCACTTTAAAAACATTATAATTTTTCGCAAAACATACTTTTATCACAAGAGGTTCCAAGATTCATCTTTTCACATATCACCTTATAAGAGGGTTTTCCAAAACTTAATCCATTTTTGATCTTTCGTTACTATTCATCTTCATTTTGTTATTTCTCTTACTATAAAGTTTTTCAAAAAAAAAACATTACCTTTTTTAAACGAGTTGTTCATCATTACTACCGTTCATTATCTTTTAAAATAAAATCTTTCATTTTATTATCATTCACCTCCTAATGGAGGAATTTCATAACCATCATATCATCACATCTCAGTGGAGAATTTCTTAACAATCGCCTCTCAACAAAGGATTTCCAATATCATTTACATTTATTCACTTAGTAGTAATAAGTACGTCTTTTTATTTCACACACCCACTTAGTAGTGGTAACATAATTAGCTATTTATTAATCATATTTTCTCATAATGCCTTGGGTTATATTAATCTCTCAACCAGGAGTTGTTGCAGCACTGTTACCGTGAATGTCCCGTCTACTCAGTTGACTGGGCTAATGATTATTCTCTAGGCCACCTCCACAATGCTCAGTGGTAGAGCTAGGATATATATCCACATGGGGTCAGTTGCGTTATATATTTATTTCCTTATATCGTGCTTTATATCTGCATAATAACACATCATAATACACTATGGAATGTATTCATACAGGGTCAGATATACGATATATCCACATAATAATATATATAATATACCGTGGCGTATATCCATTCAGGGTAGATATGCGATATACCCACCACATGACACACACCATGTAATATCAAGGCTATCATGATACACATATCATATCCATTAATCATTTATTCAAACTTTTATTTAAGTTCTTTCTTATATGTTCATAGATCATCTCATAAAACATTCATAATTTTTCGAAGTTAGTTTTCCTTTTAACATCAATTAACTTATCTTTCACATTTACTCAACGCGTCTTATATGTAACTCGTATTATCAAACTTCTTATGTTCTACTATATTCTCAAAGATCATTTCATAAGATATTGAGTTCAATTTCCAAAATAGATTCAGGGATCGTTTCATAAAACATAAGTAAAACAACCATTCTTTTACTCAAATCATATATCATGAAAGCGTAAGGATTTTAACCATTCATACATTCATAATATCAAGCTAGTCATAAGAAAAACCGAACTAAAAAATAAGTGCTCCTCCTCGAGTCACGCCCTCTGATTCACTCTGGAACTTCGGCTCCTAACACATAGATAGGATATGAACTTACTATGTGAACTAATGTGACACATGCATGTTTGTGTGGGTATGAAAGTGGGGTATTTTTCTTTTAAACAATATCCTTTATAATCATTCTTGGTACGCTCATGGTCCCCAAGATCCCTAACTTAGGTTTAAGTACTTAGTTTTGCTTAAAGCCTTCTTCAACCATATTCCTCTTCATTTCTAGATTGTGTCCCAGTTCTTCAAAATGCTTTAAGAATACTAGATCTCATTGGAAAATTCTAAAAAACTACAGAGAGCTATATTGTTGTGTTATCTAAACATTTCATGAAGAAACTGAGGACTGGTTGTCAATAGAGGAGGGGGTGAAAATTCTCACAACTAAATCTATTGAAAAATAAGCCTATTTGGGAGAATCAGAATATCTCTAAATCTACCAAACCAAAATGAGTTTTGTAAGTTTTGGATGGAACTAAACCCATAGACCTTTCTTTGGATAGGTGGCTCATCTCAAGGGGAGTTTTTAGAATAATCTACAAACGTTCAAAATTGGCTATTTTTCTGTCTCACTGTCACAGAATCTTCAAAAATGGCATAGGGGTTCAAAAAGACATTTTTGAGTCCAACCAAAAATCCCACATACTCAGGACATCATAAAGAGACTCTTTTTGAAACAGATTTTAATTTAAAGAATGTTTTCTTCACACGAAAATTTCTAGATTGGCTTAAAACCACATTGTCTTGAGTTAACTCTGACATTCACCCACAATCTCAAACATCTCCTATTTTGGCACATCGAATGCATGTGCATCAAAAGGTACCCATATTTTATTACATTAGTTCTCCTTTATCTTTGGCCATTAAAAAGTTTCCCTAGAACAAGGCTCCACACTTTCTTTTATTGTTTTCTTGATTTATCTTCATTCTTCTTCGTACTTATTTTATCTTAAAGGGGTTTGAGATAAGAACATGTTTTTAAGTAAGTGATAGAGATGTTTTAAGATTACTTACTTGGTGGTCTTCCTTACTCCAAGAAACTTTGACTTACCTTTAGGTTTACTCCTATTTTCCTTCTTTTCGTCTTTCTTCATTCTTCTTCTTCTTTCTTCTTATTTTATTTTTCTTCTCTTCTTCTCCTCCTTCTTGAATGAAATTTAGAGATAAAGATAGAGATTGGAGAAATATTTTAAAGTTTTGGGAAGGGTCTCTTATTTATAGGCAAATCCTGGAGGTGAAATGACCAAACTACCCCTCATTTCGTTCCAACTAAACTCCCAATTGAATTCTTATTCTTCCAATTTGATTCCAATCTAACTAAATCTTGGGTTCCACGACTTCTAATACCATGTTTGGATTCAATAATCTATTTTTTTAAGCCTTAAGGCTTTGTCTGGTTTAATGGAGAACAAGTTTCCTAATTTTATGGTACTAGACAAGACATCTCCCTTTTTCTTTTATTTTAATTCTAATTATGTCTCATCACATCTCCTCTCCTCTCATCATTCTGCATGTGCCTTACACTATTCCTTGAAGACTCATGAGGCTTTGATGATGTGGAAAAACCATACTTTCAAGAAACCATCTTTTCACATTTTCTTTCTTTCCTTTTCTTTTTTTTCCTTGAAAATTATCACATCACCCCCCTCTCCAAGGGGATTTCGGTCCAGAGCTTCTAGAAGCTTCAAAAATATTTATTTTATTTTTATTTTAATTATTTATGAGAATTAGAATAGGTTTTGAGCTAATTATTAAAGTTTTGGACCTAACTTTGGTTTGGGCTTGCTATTAAATCAATTGGGCGATTAGTAAACTAATTCGCCTCAAATAATTATTTATATTGGGGCCCCATATTATTTGGCCTAAAATCCTAATCAAATTTCTCTATTGGGCTTCTCAAAGTTTGGGCCTCATTTAGGTCTTCCTTAACTTTCCTTCTTTTGAGCTCTCAATTGAGTTCTTTGGTTTATGATTTTTTTGGACGCTTATGGTTGGGCTTAGTCTCATTCTTTACCCAAATTTGTATTTAAGATTTTTGGATTTAGGAGTTCCTAGGCCTTACTTTGACCCATTTTAATTTTCTGTGCTTTTTTCGTCTTTCGAAAAATTTTCTAACTTAAACATTTTACAAACTCCTTGTTCAAAACTTAATTGAACTCTTTTTATGAATTCCATATTTCTAAGTTTATCATATTCCATATTCCATTCATTCATCCCTTTGTTCGTAGGGTTCGAATGTCATTCATCAAGGCGTAACGCATTTGTTCTAGTTTTAGCGTCTAAGAATCGGGTTGAGAAAAGTGGGGTGACACACTCTAAGCCTGGTAAACCAGCATATAACCTCTAGTTCTTTTGAGATACTTGAGAATAGTCTTTACCGCTGTCCAATATTCTTCGCCTGAATTAGACTAAAATCTGTTAACCATGCCAATTGGCAAAATAGATATCAGGTATAGTACATAGTATGGCATACATAAGGTTTTCGACTACTGAAGCATAAGGAATGACTTCATCCTTTCTGTTAGCCTAAGGGTTTTTCAATCAAGTTTTAATTTGATTTTGACATTACAACATATTGATTTGATTATTTTTTAGAGATTGTTAGCCATATTGATTTGATAATCATTGTGCTTTATAACAACGTAATTAATTTGATTATCCTAATGACTTGTTTGTACACTGAGAAAGTATTTTCAGGATTAATCAATTTATTGAAGTTCAAAGTACAGCAAAAAGTCAAGAGAATACATTGAATATATAGAAGACTTTTGCAGATTGCTAAGCCCAAGAGAAGAGACTGAATTTCAGTAAATCAAAGGGACAGAAGGTTTGAGTCGACACCCAAGAAGGTTTGACTCGACACCTTCCTAGCATCATCAGACGTTTGAGTCGACACCAGAGAATACTTGAGTCAACACAAAGATGCATTGCCTAGATCTTGAAGTTCAAAATACTTATGAGTCGATACCAAGTGAAGGTTAAGTGGACACAAAGTCCCTACAGGCAGCTGAGCCGACACCCACGAGGTATGAGTCGACACCAGAAACTTCCAGTGAGCACCCACATTTTTTGGACTACAGAAATTCAAGGTTGAGTCGACCCCAAGAAGGGTCGTATTGACACCACCAGTGAAGAAATGGCTATAGAATTTTTGTGTGGACATCAGAGAAGATTGTGTCGACCCAAGCACTACCCAAATCCCATTTATGTCGACCCCAGGAAGGTTAGTGTCGACACCTGCACGAAAAAATCCCAAATCTGACACTCTGCAACGGTTAGTTTTTGAACTCCAACGGCTAGTTTTTCCTCTCCAACGGATATATCTTGGCTCCTATATTTAAACACATGTTTTTGAAGACAAGACAGAAGAGAACACAAGAGAAGACAAGACAGACAAGGATCAAAACTCAAATCTCTTCAAGATCCATTTCATTGTGCTGTTCATTCTCATACTCTGTTTTAGTCAGAAGATTTCTGAATACTCTTTTTCAGCCAAATACCATTGTTTATTTATTGAGAGAGAGATAAACTTGTAATGAGCCATTATTACTGTAATCATCTTAGTCAAAGGAGAAAAAAAACACATTTACTGTAAAGATTGAGGCTGCTCTTCGCCCTTGTTGAAGAAGGAGGTTACGCTTCACCCATTGAAGAAGGATAGCGTTCGATTCGCCTCCAAGAATATTAGGCTACTATTCTCCTGGAAGAATAAGAGGTTACGTCTTGTCTGTAAAGAGGTCGTTGTATAGTGATTTCGATTCACCCATTGGAGAATCCGATATTGAATTCCCAAGGCTGTTTGGGGAGTGGACGTAGGTCAAGTTGATCGAATCACTATAAATCGTGTTTGCATCATTCTTCCCTTAACTCTTTAGTTTTCTGCTCTTAACTGTTTATTTCCACTGCATATATTTTAAGTATTAAAAAAAGTTTGAAAGTTTTCCTATCAACCCATTCACCCCCCCTTTCGGTTTATACTTCTGGGCCAACAATTGGTATCAGAGCTAGACTCTGCTTTTAGGCTTAATATCCAGTAGAAGATCCTATGGCAAACATGAACCAGACCTGCATCTTGGCCGAAGGCCAATCTAGTTTTAGACCTCCACTTTTAATGGGTCGAACTACACGTATTGGAAGAGTAGGATGACATATTTTGTACAATCACAAGACATGACTACATGGAGAGTCATTGTCAATTGTCAACCCCCGCCCCGAGCACCGGGCACGGAATCTAATGATGGGTACTCAACCCATCGTACTTAACAACATACACAACATCTTGAGCATAATTTTTTTTTCTTTTAACATAACAT